>JAPMOB010241675.1:0-19630 GCA_029875015.1 Lepomis gibbosus
GTTCTTAATTGGCCAGCAAACTCGCCTGACCTTATCCCTATAGAAAATCTATGGGGTATTGTGAAGAGGAAGATGCGATAGGCCAGAGCCAACAATGCAGAAGAGCTGAAGGCCACTCTCAGAGCAACCTGGGCTCTCATAACACCTGAGCAGTGGCACAGACTGCATGCCACGCCGCATTGTTGCAGTAATTCAGGCAAAAGGAGCCCCAACTAAGTACTGAGTGCTGTACATGCTCATACTTTTCAGTTGGCCAACATTTCTACAAATCCTTTTATTGTATTGGTCTTAAGTAATATTCTAATTTTCGGAGAAACTGAATTTGGGATTTTCATTAGTCAGTCAGTTTTAATCATCACAATTAAATGAAATAAACATTTGAAATATATCAGTCTGTGTGTAATGAATGAATATAATATCCAAGTTTCACTTTTTTGAATGGAATTACTGAATTAAATCAACTTTTTGATGATATTCTAATTATATGACCAGCACCTCTATATTGACCATCGGCTACTCTGCTCTCTAAATATTGGCATGAAAAAAACTGACCACTAACTATTACGTCTATTATAGTATTTTACGGTTTCTGACACTGAGATAAGATCACTTGGTGTCTGTCTGGCTGTGAGATAATAATTTAGTTATCCTTTGTGGAATTAAGAATGTGGCACACTGGTAGCACTTTGCGTTTGTCTTTCTGGATACCCCTGCCAGTTTCTCTGTAGCACGATGTCCTTTTGTTAAGTAAAGGCTTTTAGTGGAAACCCTGACTGTGACTCATACCTGTGGAAAGTTGTGGCAATTCAGTGAGGAGCTTACAAAACTTTTCTGCTGGTGTCACAGTCTGTGGAGAGTCTGGATCATAAGAGGCTATTATAGGATGATGAGATCTCTCTGCAGGGCAGAGAGATTTTTATACGGTGCTGATGACTCTGTCCTGGTGTCTGTGTCTATTTTGACATAATCTGAAGATGTATGATCCTGAAGATGAATTAAGAACAGCACAGAAATAAAGAAAAGCTTTGTCCTCTGAGTCAGAGAATAGGAGATATAGTTAAACATTTCTACGTGTATTAAGGGGGTTGTGATAACAGCTCATAGCAAGCTCTTGACTGGCCCTTTATCACTGATACTGGGCTGTAAACTTAGCTGTTTGCTGTTTCCATGTTTTTTTGTGACATGAGAATTTGTTGACTTTCTTAGTTTACAAAGACCAAGAGTCTGATTACTCACCATCAACCAAATGAGTAAACTAAATGGCCAAGTGCTGGGGCCATTGTGTGTGGAGTTTGCATGTTGTCCCTGTGTCAGCGTGGGTTTCCTCCGGGTGCTCCAACTTCCTCCCGCAGTCCAACAAACATACAGATTAAATTGCTCATAGCAGTGAATGTAAGGGTGAATGGTTGTTTGTCTCGGTGTGTCAGCCCTGTGATGAACTTTAATGGGTTTAGGAGGTCAACTATCCTCACAACTTGTGCAACTTGCTGTGTTTAGACTCAACCTCAATTCTCCATCTGTTATAGGCAACAACTTTTCACCATGCTAACATGCCCTTAGGTCTTAAAAAGTTCAGGAATGTGTGGAATAATGGTCCAGACCATTAAAATTAACTGTTCATAGTGGAGAAAAATGCTAATTTTATTATGTAAATATGATGTTTCATAGATGCGTTTTTGTGTGTGTAGCTCTATTGGTTTTAGAAGAGAATTTCAGCCTGTGTAAATAATGCCATCTTGTGTGCACGGTGGCGTCAACAGGCTGTTTTGAATTCTGCATGCAGGAATGTAAATAAAATAACAGGAATAGGAATGCAAATACTGTCTATTGTGAGCCACCAAGGTCTTAAAGATGCGGTCATAGAATGGTTACTGTGCACATTGCTGCTTCTTACATTTAGAAGCTATGGGGTAGTAAGTATTCATAATCCACTAAAAATGTTTTTCATTAAGTCAGTGAGAATAGTATTTGAGCTACCTCTTAGTTGAAGTTTTTGAGTATTTATTCACAAAATATTGATAATTAGTGTGAGTGTACTCTGTACTACAGCTATCTGCCCTATAGTGAACATTGCAATCCTATTTGCTTATGGTACAATACGGCCACTAGATGGCAGTGTTAGCATTGAAATTGAGTCTTTTGTCAAGTAGGCGCATCCTCATAACCACATTGATCTTTGTACTTAATGCATTCCCATGGCATAAGTATTGTGATTTAGCCTCTTATAATTCATTCAATCAAAAATTAATTTCGTCATATCAAAATAAAATAGGATTCCACACCTACACTGGTTGTGGCTGTGTAGTAATTGGTAACGCCGTGACACTACCCCAGTGGTTTTCACCCTGTTTCCAGAGTATAGTTTGCAGTCATTTGCATTCAACTTGCATTCAAGTTGTAATGTAGTCCCTGTTTAATGACAACGACGAAAGCCAGCAGGACTCTGTGTCCTGAGGACCAGAATTCAAAACGAACTACATCCACGGATCAAATGAATCACAGAATGTGAGAGCAGAGCAGGCTTCTGTTATAGTGGCTAAATCTACCGCATATTTTGTCAAATCAGACAGCTCTCATTTAACTCCACTGGTCTGCAGTAGTAAAGCTGAGCCATTTGAGGCAACACCAATTAGCACTAAATCTAGCAGCTCTTCTTGATGCCTCTTGCTTGTGTATGTTCATTCATGCATGTGTATGTTTGCATGTATGCTTATAATTGCCATCATTTATTATCACAAAGGCCTGAGGGACTGAACAGTTTAGCATTTTGGCTGACTGGAGCCAGCCAATTGGACAGTGACCACAACACTGGAGTGTACACTTAAAACTCACCTTGCCATTAAAGGCAGAGTTGCCTCAGGCTCTGCTTTAATGGGGCTTTGACACAAGAATTGAACAAATCCCAGATGGGATAAAGATACACTAAATTGTTGAATTCCTGGGTTGCAGCCATTTGTTCTGTTGTAGAGTAGTCAGTATTGTCCAAAGAATCTCGAGAGCAAAAATCATTAAAAAGAGTGGACAGCCGTGAAGGCTCAGAGGCGTGCAACTACAATAGAGTAAGAAACTCAAAGCTTAATGTTATTTTATTGTCCAGATTGTCCAATTTGTAGGTAGGTGGGTACACATATATGGAGGGACCATTTATTTATTATATTGGTAGAACTACACAGCAAATGGAGCTGCCTCCAAAGCTGATAACATGTTGTGTTTGCATTGCGGCTAAACTAGAGCTGCTGTTTGGTTCATCCTCTGATCTACTGAGTTCCCACTTTGTTTCAGCCTCTGAAGCAAAACCACTCATGGCTTCATGACAAGTAGGAGAAAATAAAATGTCATGTGTAGAGGTATATGGGAATGGCAGTGAGAGATGAGGCGTGGTGTGGGACTACCTTGGAAGAGGGGTCTAAATTGGTAGGAGTCTGACTCACCTTGAGACTCTCGCAGTGCTCCAATTCATCAATCGGAATTTCAAATCAGAGCACCGAGCATTGCCTGCATTCCCAGTCAAATTTATTAGCATTTTACTGCTGCTCGTCTGTCTGTCGACAGCAACAACATGAAAGGGGGACTTCTGGCAAGGAGTTGCCTCTTTTAAAGGTGGATATAAAATGAGAAATAAATATACTCTGAAATCTGGTCCCACAGGTCTTCAAGTCAATATGCTGGTTATGCAAGACTGTGGTCATGCCGGCTCTCCCTATAGTAAAGTACCCCATTAATGTCTATGGACATCTCTGCAGTGAGTGACATACTACAAAACCAGAAGGCAGAAATACAGACAGAATCTATTAAACTGGGAGCTTTTTAATAGTGGAACACAGCCATTGAGTGTATTTTTAAAGATGCCGTTTTGATCCATTTTCACACAGCGTGTAGAGAGAAAGCCATTACTCCACAAGCTGACATGTTACGATTAGTCAGTGAAACAAGGTGATGAAGAATGCCTTTATATCTTCTGTGCCATCAATCCTGTGACATGTATTGGCTTTTCGCCCTGTGTTATGATGCGCAGGATATTGGATTACACAGTCGAATCTTTATCATATTATAAATTTAACAGCTTACAGAGAGCAAGAAGGTGGAGAAAGACAGCTGAACATTTGTAGGGAAGGAAGCAAGCCTATGCTGAGGAGGGAGGATTCATATATCCTATTAGAGTAGATTATCTCCCTGCCTGGTGACATCTGGCTGGAGGAGTGCCACACTGCGTCCAGCTGGCCGAGGAGTGGTGAACCAGCTCAACAACTGTGGCGAAGGAAAACTGTGTCCTGCCTCCAGCAGGCTGCTTATCCTCGCCAGTAATTATACATGCCAGAACTCCCAGGATGCCATGTGTAATTACCAGCTTAGTCTGAGCACAGCCTAAAGGCACTAGTCTGCACTTGGTGAAAGAGAGAGAGATGGAAAAAAAAAAGATTTCCACTGGCTCCTGACTCAAGGGGCCATTGGGGCCCATGTCTCATTTGGGTCACTGATTTGGGTGCTTGTGGGCTCCTTTCCGAAGGAGGACAGATCGATTTCTTTGAACCTTGTAGTTTGAATAAGTCTTAATTTTATTTTCCCGACCATTACAGGCGATGACATATTCAAGTGGCTTAATATTATATCAGTCAGTGCGATAGTTGGTTTTTGCTAAATCAGTTTGCTTTAACTGCATTTGTTTGGCTAAGCATACTTGCTTCACTCCAATTGCTGCTCCATTAATTCATCTGCAAACAGCCCATCACAGTAACCTGTGGCCCCAGTGCTGTGCAGCCCTATTAGTTTCAATTTCCTTCCCGGTGACTTTTACTTCTGCTGCCTCATGTGGCTGTGAGGGGGCGAATGGCTTCCAATCAACTGAGACAGGTTATCGCTCCGACACACTGAGGCGAAAGACGGCTCTTGTTGAGAGATCGCTTATCCTGTGGTCTTCTGTTCTTCTTGCTCGCCATGTGTCAGGTTCGTTGCTTGTTCGTGGACTAGACACCATCTGTCTTGGCGTTCCAGATATAGAAACTAAATGAGAAAAGGAGAGCTCTCCAGCAAATGCATTGATGTGTGTTGTTTGTGCGATAGATTTATCCGATGCAATTGGGCTGTAGATGAAATATGATTTTTTGGGGGGGCTGTTATGTGCTCAGCACAAACTTGTTGTGCTCTTTATGAATGCTGCATCTCCTGCTTGTCATGCTTTCACTGCAGATGTTGATGTGAAGACAGCGTAGAAGTCCAGAATGGTCCTAAATTTGCAGATTTATTTATTGCAGTACAGTGAAGGACCCTTGTACAATCACAGCGTCTTAACTCCATTCTGCCATAAGCCTAGTTTGCCAACAAGAGCATGAAGGGCAAATGTGACGGTTTGCTCTCACGCTTGACATTTTTTCAACATGGTTTATGTCATTCGTTTAAAGAGAGTCGATGTTGATGCTCTTTCAATGTTAATCGCTCACTCTCAGCTAATTTAGCTTTGCATTTTGTTGATTGGCTGCTTGGCAGTTGTGTTTTAATGAGTGTGGTGATGGCCCTCGGTCAGGCAGAGTATGGGACACTCATTATGAGCCTGTCTTTAAATTACAGCAAGGCAGAGTGTTGGCTGCTATACTCTGATGGTCCCTGTACTGTTTTCAGGGTCAGCGCTGAAAACAATGAATCCCAAGTGGTGATAGCCAGGAGGGAAGAGATACAGGGCCAAGAGGAGGAAAGATGAAGAGAGTAAATCCTCATTACGTGTCTGCTAATAAAGAATTACCTCTGTCAGCCGTACCTTTTTATTGTTGGAGAACCCTCTTCCATCAAGAAAGGCCCTTGTAGCCTCAAGCAAAGAATTGCTTTTGAAATTACTTTCTCTCCCAACAGGTCCTTGGAGACTTGGCTTAGGGGAATCAGGTAGAGATGGGAATGGCACCGTTTGTGAAGGGAAGCCATCTTAGAGTCCCGTGGGCCACAAGCTCTTCCAGATTTGGCTGTATATGCATTTTCCTCCTGATTTAACGAACTATAGGAATTTAATGTTTGCCGTAAATGAAATCAGTAGAGACGCATTCAGCTGAAATAAACATTTCCATTAGAACTTGCAGATAGCTTCAATTTATATTCAGTAGAGTTTACAAGTCACTCTAAACTGAACTGGTTTTCTGCAGCTTGGTACAGAAACGTAATATGTCACTGTTCAGTTACAGAGGTAAAAGCTCTGCAGTCTTCCCATTATCTGACTCTGCTTCTCACCCGGGCCAATCAAAAGCCACAGTCGGCTTTCCTCAGCTACCTGTGAGAAATAGTATCGCACACTGTCTTTCAAAACACAGCTTTGGCAGCAGCTGCCTTTTTAGAGCACTGTTGCCCAGCGTGGACAGACATTAGAGAATTTCTACCTTTTTTATGGTGTTAGAATTTCAGACAAAACAAAACAACTTTGGTGGGGAAGACAAGTCAAGTACATGGAGTGGTGTTCCTCTCTTTCCTAATTGCCTGGTCTCTGTTATCTCAAGAGCAGCAGAGATGAGATGCAGTCAGGGCTGTTGTTTGTTCTTGCCACTGCGTGGGATGTGAATGATAGCTAGAGCCCTGAATGATATCATTAGTGAACTACTGGTTTGGCTAACACACTCTAGTCTCAGTGAGGAGAGCTTTAGAGATAGCGAGATGGTAAGATACTGAAGCAGTAGGAGAACAGTTGTTATCTCCTCTGTGTTTGAATGGTTATTGTTGCGTCTTATCATAGGCCACCAGTGTTGACAAGGGGTATCTCTTTACACAAGGCTAGTTGACAGCTCATACATTTGATGCAGAGCAACCCCTGCACATAAATCCATTTGGATGAGAATGTATAAAAGGCAAAGAAACAAATGTTTTTAACAATAATATTAGTATGGCATAGGTTTGAGTGATTTTTCCAACCGGCCACCGTCAGCCCAATAACCAGCGATTGCCGATATATATTCATGGGTATGTGCATGCTTTGCTAACTCATCATAAAACACCATTCATTCAAACTTTACAGAAACAAAATACGCCACCACCCCTCGTACTAATGCTTACTGTGAAGTTGAAGCAGCCTGAAGTCTGTGTTTGACCAGTGAGCGACCTTCAGCAGTGCAAAGCCATCCCAAAAGTTTCTGGGGCAGGTACTTTTTAGGGGGCAAGATGGCAAATGTGGGGGAAGTCAATTTAGTCTGTGGTTCCCGAGTTCCTAAAAAGGTTCTTTTCAGCCATACCACCTAATAGCACAATTATTATTGATTTCATACAGGCCTAGAGCTGGGCATTAAAACAGTAATGATGATTATCATGATATAATTGTTCTCAATAACAACAATGTTCAATGAAGTTTTAATTCATTTGAATCTCAAACAAATTAGCACTTTTTCTATTAACTTGTTTATTTTGTTGAGTTAAAGGGGCTGAAAACAGATTTTACCTTATTTATTCATACAAATTGCTGAAAAAAGATTTTATGATAATTGTTTTGAATGTTCTACCTCAGATTTGTGAAATGATCCACTGTTTGGCAAGTGTTTGTCATGTTCTGAAAATGAAGAATAGTTTAAAACCACAATTAACCATTTGGTTGCTTCAACATTCACTCAGGAGCATACATCAACTTTTATACATTTAAAGAAATAATGATTTATTGTGATAATTATCGATATCAAATGATTTGGAATTTTCTATCATGATAACATTTTTGGCCATATCGCCAAGCCCTACTTTCATATCAATGACGATTTTGTCAAAATAGATGTCACCTTATTCCAAATGTCAACTCCACTATCATGTTTTACAAGGCTTTAAAATAGATATATCTTCATTCTCACACTGCTGTAATGATTTACTCTGACAGTGCTTACACAGCCATTGTGACCATCTCTGTTTGCAGTGACTCATTGCTTCATTGTAAATAGATCTAGTATAGCTCATGCTGCCTTGAATGACTAACTCCCTGTCAAAATCTGGTGATCTGTGTTCTCTTACTCACTGTTGAACATGGTGGCAAGTGTCTCTGTCAGGTGACAGTAAAGATTATCTGCTCATGCTGAACAGGCACTGTCAGTCATTATTATTACCCATGTGATGCAGACATTAAGAGGCACTGAGGGTTACGGGTGGGGTGATCAAATAGATTTATCTCTGGCAGGGAGTCTCACCGGCAGCCAACAATGATGAATTAAAGCACAAAAAGTGCTGTATGAACAAAATAGGACAGCGGAAACAGTGCAGTGTAGTAGGAGCACAATGCAGTCAAAAATAGCCCTGAATGTGAGAAGTGAGAAGGAAAAGAAGAGGCGGTTGTGGCGTTTCAATGTGATAATTATGCGAGGATGCCAGGGACATGAAGACGAGTGTTGCTGGCTCCCATCTGTGCCCCCTCGGTGCCAGCCCTTTGCAGACCGCCACTGTCACAGAGTAGAAACCAGCAGCAAGCCTTAAAGGACCATACAAGGGTTTTTGTGTGTACATATTACTAAAAATTACATACACTGTTTTTTTTTTGCTTTTTAGGTTGCTAATCCTGCCTCCTAGACAAGTCACAGGATCCCAAATCTCAGTGCAGTATAAAATTAAGGAAATTATTTTCTTTCTGTCTTTGAAAGTTAATTTTTATACTGTACAAAAATTAATGCAAACCAGTAAGGGATTATTTTTCTAGTAGTTTTCTAGTTATTATTGTTCTGCACATAATCTCTATATAATTTCTTACAAAAGAAATAGTTTTACGAGATCTAGGAAATGGTGGCAGAAATTTAAAGCATGCCTATGTGATATTTCGTAAAGTGACAAAAACATGCAAGGAAGTATGGTCCTTTAACAACAGCTCCCACTCTCCACACTCGACAGGCAGACTTCAAACTGTCTGCAAACAGATGTGAGTGGGAGAGTCTGTCAGATCCTCTTCTGACTGACAATTCGCTCAGCGATTGTGAATCTGTCTGTCTCTCATCTGCATGCAGACATGTGGGCACATTAAGAGACATTTTGGTGGCAGAGATGCTTTGTAGTGAAGGAGACCAAACCTTCATGTCACCCGGTATCTGCTCTCCTCAAGTGTCATCAGGCAAGACAGCGAATCTCTGCTAGTTCTGAAGCATGATGTTACAATGTTTTTTGGTCAAAATGCCTCAGTATTGATATTGTGAAGATTATTGCACTTTTGTGCAATTTATCAACATTTATTTTAAATATTTGTTGGTAAGAGAACAATATGGAAAGTTTGGACCACTTGTTAATTGATGTTCTTAAATATAAAAGAGTTTTTATTTGTAATTTTTTAAAATAATGTTTATGTGGAGCTTTGTGCAAAAATAGAGACTGTTTATGGTGCACTTGACAAACACGCTTTCCAGCACAGATACAATTAGAGCTACCTCATATGTGACCCGGATGTGGGAAGTTTACAAGAGCTGGCAGCCCTCTGACCAGCTATACTTCTAACTATGTGAAGGTGCAATGTCTCTGAAAGTTTAAATCAAACGACTTCTATTTTTACTCTCACTTGCGCGGTTTTGTGCTGATACAGCATTAACCAGACCAGTGGCCCACCGGTTCCATCTGCCAATGCTCTCCTTTTCTCTTGACATCCCTGTTTAAGAAGAAGGAGGAGGAGGTGAAGAAAAAGAAGTCTTATTTACACTGTGCAGTTTTCAATGTGGACTACTTAACAAATTTCATTATGCATAAGATATATGAGTGTGTGTGTGTATATACAGCTATTTATGTCTGTCTCTCTGTCTTGAATTCATCATTACATTTATTCATTTAGCTGACACATTTATCCAAAGTGACTTAGAATTGCTTAGAATGTATGTCAGAGGTTGCACGCCTCAGAAGCAACTAAGGGTTAAGTGTCTGGCTCAGGGACACATTGGTGGATATTCAAGTCACAGTGGGGACTTGAATCCGGTTCAAGGCATGTGTCTTATCAACTGTGGCATCACATCCCCCCTCATCACAATCAGAAATATGCCACAGCATAATACAATAGAACTACATGAAAAATACCACATTGTTCCTCCAACAGAGGGCATTACCTTGTTGTGTGGTTGATTTTCCTATTAAGAAGTACAGGTCCCTACTGGTGTGAGGTGAGTCACTGAAGCGTTTTAAATTGAATTGTTGTTTATGTTTAATATGCATCTGTTCTTTCCCTCCCACTGTCCCCTCAGAGGCCATCAGAGAAATGTCGCTACGTGGTGGGCAGTGTCCTGTGTGAGGGTGAAGAGAAGCCAGACGAAGAACTCCAGAAGCTGTACGAGAAGTTTGGCTTCAAGGTGTTTTCTCTGCCTGAAGTGAGCCACGCTGTGACCACCAGCTTCCCCTGCACCACCCCTCTGTCTCATGTGCTGGGACCTTACAGGGTCTACCCCAGGCTCGCTTCCTACATCGAGGTACAGACAATATGACAGTATGTTAGCACAATGTGGATAGGACTGTCATTGCTGGAAGTAACTCCATAGCTCTTTTAGCCACATGGTATCTTAAATAAGTATAAGCTACATGAATGAATCAGGATTTATTCTTACTGTTAATGAAAAGGGATCCCTGAGAAAGTAAAGCTTTGAACATTGTGCATGTCTCCAGTGTTTGCAGGATGTCGCTTTCTATAATAATGACTTGCTTTGTGCCCGTCTCCCACCTGAAATAGTAAGACAGGAGTTTTCCTCTTTCTCTTCCTTATGTCCTTTTTATTTCACTCGATGGTAATCATCTTGTGGTCATATCTGTCCTCTTTTGTGCTTCCTGTTTGTCAAAAGACCCTCACTAGTGCTGTTTAATTCATCACGAGAGCACATAAGGTCTTTTAAAGTAGATTAAGAATAGATGAAGTTGTAGGAAATGAAGGTACATCTCACTACCGTGGCCCATTTGCTGGGCTACATGTCCCCAGGACAAGGCCTCAAAAAGCTATTGACATTTACTGATGACATTTACACACATGGATTCATTTAGGGGCATCCCACTGCATGAATAATGCTGCGCTTGTGTGTGAGCGCATGCACGTGCATGCTCGCACATGCTCGCACTTCTGTCCATCTGTTTATTTAAGCTTCTATCTCTTCACGGGAGGTAAAAAAGATCTACTTACTAGTTAGAAAATGTTCCATTATTTCAAGAAAATATGCAGGACTTTTCTTACACCTTTTTTCCTGATATTCATGACAGTGGGAGACACGGTGTTCACACCAAAGGCAAGAGCGGTCACGTTTGAGTGCAAAAATGCATTAGTATTCTTCTCTAATTCTGTGAACCTTTTTGTATTTTCTCAGTACACTGCAGTGTTTGAATTGCCGGCACAAACCCAATGCATTATCACCATGTGATGGTGCAATTATGCCATAGGAGACGTGGTTTATTGCGTTGAGTCCTCCATCTGTTGTTGTGTTGTGTCAAGCAACAGAAAGTAAAGAGGGCAAGGACCCTGTCAATATCACCGTTTATTGGCTGTATTCAGCTCTGCCAGTATAGCAAAGCCATGCTAAAGATAGCCTGTGTATCATAGGCAGACCATTTCAGGAAGGTCTAAGTTGGTTGTATTGTGGACTTTCATCCTGGCCATGTCCCAGTGTATAAATTCTTGGCACTGATTACAAAGCTATTTTTTATTTGTTTAAAACAACACAATAGCTATACAATATAGTGTGGGGTGAGCTTAAGAATGAATGCTGTCTTTTGCTGCCCAGTTTGGATTGGCTAATTCCACATGTACCACAGTCCTTGCTGTGGGTCTCCTCTGATACACATGGTCACCAGCTGCTTATTTTCACCTGCCCTGAGGGAATTGCACCCAGATATCACCCCCATGCAACCAGGCAGCTCCACCAACCAGTAGGAGTTGCTAGTGCACTGACAAGGAAATGATCCCCCACTGGCTTCCCACCCAGCAAGCACTGCCAGGAATTTAACTTTGGTGACAAAGTCACAAAAGCATGGCTTTGAGGTGCTCTACTGAGGATGACTGGGACTCTGAGACTTTATGCTTTTTAGCACACGTTTTTAATACCTTTTTCCTGGGTTGGAGTGGTGATATCAGTCCTGATATCCCGAAATTCTAATCCTTAAAGAACCTCTGTTTGGTCTGCTTATTTTTGTTTACCAGCTTTCTCCTCTCTTTTGCAGTTTGTCCTCTGCGGCACTATGCATACATACAACATCCCACATCAGAGGGCAGGACAAACTCTAACATGTGCACTGACACAAACTAAACAGTCTGAAGGCATTGGAATAGCAACCCTCTGTGTTAAAATTTTGTAGTATTCCCTTTGAGGGTCTTGTGCTGTTACATAATCATGGCCAGTGTCTGTGTGCATCTTTTGTGAGCTTGCAGCTCTGGTTGTCAGGCTAGCTGATGTCATTGTAGAGAAAGCATCAATTTTTACTCCCTTGTCCGCCATAAGGCAGAAGTGCTTGTCTCAGTCCATCATTTGACCCGAGTGCTGTGACAGGTCGTTAAGGATGTGCTCTTGTACAGTAGATGGGCTAATAACACACTAACGTCTAGTTGAGCTGTGGAGTGGCAAGTGCACTATGCATACCAGCTACAGCGAGGCTAATGAATAATAGAGCATGATTTAGAGAGGCTTGGTGAGAGGGTGGTATGTGAATATGCTAGAAATTTATGCCTGTATACTGTACGTATGATTAATTGAGTAGGTTTATAATGTTAGGGGCTTTGAAAGGAGGGAAACACTTGTGTGACGTAGCTTTGTGCTCAGTATCTACTGTGGGACCACAAGGTTTTACTTAATCTACTGACAAGCTTATACTAATGTATGTACAAATAAGAAATAAAATTTACACCTGCATTGTTATATTTCTATGTGGCCGTTTAGTGGCAGTGCAACAGGCTGTGATATTATAAAGTATGGATAATGTAGTAGTAACTATATATCAGCAGTTGCACCTCAAGTCTCCAGAGGACAAAGACCAACATTAGCATTCATTTAAAGTCACAGATTTGGTCATCTGGCAAATTTTAGTCTGATATCCACAATTTTTAGCTCTGTTTTGGTCTTTGCCATCTCTGTATATGGAGCATCTTCAAAGATGATGTAAGCAATTCTAATTCAAAACATGTCTTTTGTCAAATTCAGCAAATATCTCCTCATGTGCTGCTAGCTGTCCGTTCTGTGCTTGCACTGAAAACAAATCCGGTGTTTGTGCACAGCCCTTGCTCTGTAAATAGGAAACATACATAGTGGTCTGCACCAGGCTGCACAACACTATTCCAGGCATGATTTGTTTGTCAGGAAATTTTAAACGACTTGCCCACAGACATTCAGCTTACTTTCTAGTTTGCCAAGACATGCAGTTGTTGTGTTGTAGGCTATGATAGCAGGAGAGTTGTAAGTATTGCTGTTTGGAGCCAGTGTGCTGGTTCTGGGACTGTCTTGTCTGCTCTACATCTTAGCTTCACAGCAGCAGCAGCTGTAGCAACAGTTTGCTAACCCACAGCTTAGCTAACATTAGTTACATTACTTGCTGTGTCGTTATTCACTCTGTATCATGGTATTTGTCATGAAATTGGATTCCTCCAGAATCGCTTAACCCACCTTTAAGCCTTTAAATATTCGGTCAAATTATGCAAAGCAGTGCCTCCAGCGACACTAAGGACGGTAGATTGGTGAGGTGGGGTTTACTGTCTGGCCCCCTGCCCAGGCTTCAGCGTGAAAGTGTTTTCTTAGAGACTCTGGTACTCCTCCTGTAGTGCTTCAGTTATCACAGAGCAGGTTAAGTGCATAACTGCCCTTTTTCACTTGAATGCTTTCTCTCCAGTCCAACAGCGCCATCTCCATGCAAGCTTACCTTGCCTTATCTCTTCTGTGCACAACACACACTCACACACACACACATACACACACACAAGGAGGTATAATTGTTGCTTAAAATATCTGAAGTAGGTGATAGGTGCTCACTGTGTTAAATCCTGATGTTTTTAATGGGCTGTTAATAATCTGAGGGTATCAATGAATTGAATGTGTGAGATATTTGTAATTTGTGCACAGCAGCCGTGTGTATTCATATTCATGTCAGTCTTAATGACAGCAGTGTGTGTGAGTGGGTGTGAGCACAGGATGCTTGGGATTCTATCATCTCCAGTTTAAAGAAAGGCCGTCAGAAAAGACGGCAAAATGAACGGATAAAGAAGTTGCTGTCACACTATATTAAAGGATTTGGACAAACTCTATTTGATCTTTGTGAAAGCGCCTTTTCAGGACCTAAATAATGAAATTGAAACAATCACTGTGGTGCTATTTTGGTGGCTAGTCCCCTTGAGCTGGAACAAGATGAGAAACCGATCGCTTGCGTCCATTTAGTAATCCATTTATCTGAATCAAGTTTAAAGCATCATAAAAGCATCATTATTCTTTCCCTCATGTCCCTCTATACTCCATCAGATATGCTCCTGCATGTCTTGGACACTCAAGTAAGAGCTGTCAGCTGATGCTCCACCTATGGTTGAGCTGGACTGGGTAAGAGAGGAAGCAGCTGGACAGACCTGGTAAAACCAATTGTGCTTTCTAGGTGAGCTGGGAACATTTGGCTGTGGCCTTGTTAATGAGGTCTTGAACTCCCATCTCCAGTGGACTTTAGCAGTGTTAAGCAGGTGGTGGGAGTGAAAATCCTCTCCATCCTGTTTGAACCTCCATCCTCCTGGGCTGCTAAACTATAATATACAGCAAGACAAGCTTATGAAATGTAGTTTATAATCTGTAAAAGCAAGATAAATATCTTTGTTATTGCGGACACATATCTCCCACTGTGGTGAGGTTGAGTTGCTGGCAAAATGGAGGCGATTCCTATGTTTGTTTTGACCTCTTTTGTGGAACCTTCATGCAGTGTTGATTCCTCACCTCCATTCTGCTCATGGTTTATTCACTAGCCACTTTCTCCATTTTCTTTGATGTTTTTATTTGTTGAATTAAATATAGAAAATTTGTTTTGCTTGTCCATAGCATCTATATTTCATGCAATAGCCTGATTAGGGGTTAGTCAGTGGAACTGTGCTGATTTCAGGTGTATCCACCGTGTAAACAACTGAGATGTCCTTCGCTCTAGTTAGATGGTTCTGTGGGTGAATATAAATGTGTCTTTTCAATGCCTGCTGTCACTGTTTCTGCACTGTGACAGTTAATAAAATTAATTCTGAACTATGGAGTTTAGTTTTTATTCTCCCGTATAGTTGTTGAGGTTTACTCTCATGAAATCAGAACAGTCTTGGTTTCTAGAAAACTCTATTCAAAACATATTCCATCTTCTTTGTCTGGCTTTCTTGTACCAAGTGTGTGCAGCTGATAAACTATATGCTGTCTGTCAGTCAACCAGCAGGATATGGAATGGGGAATTAGGACACTCCTGTAAAACAACTCTGCTTCCACCACTCACTGTAGCGCAGTCCTGGTCTCTCTGTGTCACTATTGAACACACATCCACAGAAACGCACATATACACACAGACCATTTATTAATAATAATCCTAAATCATGTTACATGGTTATAACTTATGAAGCCAATTATTTTCCTCTCAATGTCAGGTGAAGGAATCCTCCCACTCACTGCCTTACATTTCTGAAAATCATGCCTTTTATTGTACCGCTCATTTTCTGTCATCTAGCTGACAGAGCTGAGTTCAGGTTCCGGTCTGCGGAATGAATTGTGCAGATAACAACTCATTTTTGGCTTTGTTCTATAGCATATTGACACCACACACAAAGAACCCTCTGGGCTCATAGATAGAATAGCTTCTTAAATGCTCTGTGCATGTTTGGGTTCAAGGGTATCTAATTATCTATTCAGGATTATTTTGAGGTATTGTTGTTGTAGAGATTGTGGTTTATTCCTTTTTGTTCTGCTTTTCCCATCTGTCTCATTGTGTGAAGTCCATGATAATGCAATATGCTAATATGCTTTACTTTCCTAATTATTTTGGATGGATGCATGTTGTTTTCAGTGGCAGAGAGGGTACTTAACAAGAGACAGTTAACCGGTAATATTTTGATGTAGGCCGAGTGGGCAATGCATCTGAGTGCATGGACTACAATTGCACAACTTCAGTCTTTCGAAGGTATGCTTGTAGAAAAATATTTTGGAGGAAATTTTTCTTTTGTTCCGGCTTAACAAGTGAGACAAACCCACAGATGATTTGTTACACGCAGTTTGAAGCTTCCTTTAGCTCACTTCATCTGTAGGATCTAAAAGGAGCTCTTCGGCAAATGGTGCCTTGAAACTGAAAGCCGAGAAATTAAGGAAGCATCCATGAGTTTGTCTCACCTGGGACAATATGCATTTTTACAAAACAAACTATAATGCTCCCTTTAAACTTCCTGCCCAGTGACACAATGTTAACCCCCATGAGCCAGTGTTATGCTTTGTATCAGTAAACCACAGACCCAAATGCAGCATTGTTGGTCCACTCTGTTTTGGGTTTACGTGGGTCTACACTGACCCTCCCAGGTCCTTTCTGTCAGTCAGTGAGAACTTTAAACCAGCCCAAAGGGAAATTGGATACAGGGGGAAGGCGTGGCAGGATTCTACATCTTTAATGCTTCCTAGGCAAAGGGCGCGGACTCTCTTAACTGTTCTCTGTTGAGCGATTTCTGCGTGGGATGGTGCAGAATGGCAGGGGTTGTGGCTGTGATGGCATCAAAGCGCAGGAAGCAAAGTGAGACTCAGTAAGTGATGTGGGAGTCTGTAAGCGAGCATTTGTTTCTGTGACTGATGGCTCGGGAGCTTGGTGAAAATTGGAGTTGGAGGAGGCACATGCCTGTCTGCTCTTTGTGTCTGTGTGCTTTAAAATGCAGGGTGTGGTGAGAGCATGATAAGTCTCCTTCATTATTAATGCTGTCATTCTACAGCATTGTTCCTTCCATTACATTTTTTATTGGTTACCCCTTCTTATTTCTTGAGGGCTCTCAATAATAATAACCTTTTTATAATAACAGAAAGCAACAGTCTAGGGGTGAAGGCAGCCTCTGACCTGCAATTCTTCATATTATGTGTTTACAATTAATATGGCTGGTTCTCCCTTCAGTCTGCCATTTGACAACTGTGGAGGAAACACTTGGCTGTAGATGCACGAGGCTATATTTAGACACCAATGACGCTGATGACAGTTTCATCACTTGTTTCTTTTCTTTCCTATGAAAGAATTTGGTATGATGCCCCGAAGCGCTGTGTACACACTGGGCTCTTTCATGTAATGCCTGCTTTCCTGTTGGCTTTGCCAGACTTTCTTAGAATTGCTGCAGCTCTAATAATCAGTTTTTTATCTGTTTTCCATCCAGAGCCTTGTCCTTGGTCACATCTAAACCTCATCTACTGCTTAACTTCCTTATGCCTTAGAGAAATTGTTCACATCCTTTTAAGGTTTCCATAATTGAGAATCAGTAGGTTGAATCTACATTTCCATGCAATTGGCAATGAAAGCTTAATTGGAACTTTTCCGGTGATGGAAAGTAAGTATATTATCTCAAGTACCATACTTAAGTATAATTTAGAGGTACATGTATTTTACTTCCCATTTTATGTTAATTACACTACATTTCAGAAGGAAATGTACTTCATTTCTCCATTACATTTATTTGATAGCTAAAACTAATGGTTACCTTATTTGCAGATTATGATTTTTACATAAAAAAACATTTGGTCAACACATCAAATATGATATATTTTTATAGATTAAACCACCCAAAAGTATATAATGGAATTTATATTAGCTCCACCTCGACTAGATACAGTATTGGTTTGCTGATTACATGTTAACGCATCAGTAATAATTAAAGCTGCAAGCAGTGTTGAGCAGGCCCTCGCCCCCATGCTTGCCTTGGGTGCAGCGACAGCTGGGGCCTTTACCTCGCACGCCAGCTGACACGGCTCTGGAGTTAACAATGCACAAATCACACAGGTGATGTGTCGAAAATATCTCACCAAGGTTGGTTGAGGTGTCTGACTTTGTAATAACAGCAATAATCCCACCAAATCTTATGACGATCAAAGAAACTTTGTCCAAAACATAGTGCTCGTTTATGGGCACTGTTGAGCCCACTGGCCACATCCGACCCCATCCACTGTAGATCATTGGATTTCCCAACAGTATCCTAAGACCTAGAAAAATGAGTTTCCCGGGGAGAAAAAAATCTGAGCAAAAATAAGTTCCTTGCACTTATTTTGTGCTCGGCCCGAATAGTCCAGTAATGTAATATATATTATAATATTACAAGCTGATAGGAGCTATTCTGCTTGATTGATATTTTTTTACTTTTTATACTTTAAGCACATTTTTGATACTAATTGTTCTTTTACTTCAGTAAAATTTTGAGTGCAGGAATTTTACTCATAATGCAGTATTACACTGTGGTATTGCTACTTTTACTTAATACATAAAATCTGAATACTTCTTCCACCAGAGGGCTTTTCTGATCTGGGCCCCCAGCATGCTTATTTTCAGTTTCAAAAACTTTAATAAACCTGTTTTTTTTAACGACTCTGTGAGATTACGTTAAAACCATAGACTGTATATAAGAAGTGGACGTAGGCATCGTAATGTCACCTGTTGGTTTGTGGACTTACGTTTTGAAGCCTCGAGTTTGGCCGATGTAGATTTTTTGCAACTAGCGGCACCGGACGTGACCATATTTGGATGAGACGGCGGAGGTAATTGCCGTGTGTGGAGCTTGCTAGCTTGCTTAGCTAGGTGCATCTGTAACTCTCATAAACTGTCATTTTAACCGGGATAATAATTTGGTCTAGTGAACAACAGTCTTAATACTAAATGTACTCACCAGAGTAAATGAACAGCAGACTCCTATACTCCTTTTCAACAGAGCTGGATAAATTTACACAGTGACTTGGGTACAAGTCACTCTAGCCTTGACAGGTCGCCATGGTAACGACTTTTCAATCACAAATAATCCCACTCTGCTTTATGCTCTATTTTTCTTTAAATGGTACCATAATTTACTAAATGAACATCATGTTGTATTGAAGAAGACATGAAATTAGCTATTAAGACCATAAAATCATCAGAAAAGTGTTGACCCTGAATAGTCAAGGATTCAATGCTTTGATGGGCAGAGCATGATTCGACTGTCAATCTCACAGTGGAAGCTTTGCTGCAAAATGAAGATCATGCCATTTTGGCGATATGGGGGTGCTCAACATCTGATTTTGCATAGAACTACCAGTTTTCTCCCAATAAGTTAATATACAGCCTATTACAATATAAATTTAAATACATAATGCTGTAAATAAAAAAATAAAAGAAAAAAAGCTTTTAATAAATGTTTTAAAGTGTGTGAATAAATCCACTATTGTAACTCTAACTCTCAAGGTAGGGGGCATCAGTGCACATGTGTACGTAGGGTGTTTGTGAGTGTGTTAGTGTATAGTGGCAGAAAAGAAACTTGCTGTAGAGACGGAGCCTTAACTTTACTTTTGTTGTGCAGAGTTGTCCTACCAGTGTCTTATAGGATAAATTTTAAAATTTTGGTTTTAGTTTTCAGAGCTTTACATGGCCAGGCTCCCCCCTATATTAGTGACTTGATTCAGCGTTATACCCCTGTGCGTGCACCTAGGTCTGTGGATCAGAACCTGCTGACGGTTCCACGCACTCGCTATCGTACTAGAGGTGACAGATCTTTTCAGGCTGTTGC
>JAPMOB010241676.1:0-51569 GCA_029875015.1 Lepomis gibbosus
ATAATTTGTGGCCACGAATTTTTAATTTGAGGCCTCAAATTAATATATTTTTCATCAATGTCACCAGGGGGGCTCCGTATTTTCTAGCTTTTTAGCTTTTATCTTCCATTTTTTTCACGTCCGTTTGGCAGCCTGGATACAACCTTCAAATGTATAATGCAGCTTCAAAACTGTCTGCTTCTTTCTGAGATCGATTTTTCCAACAAATTTGACAATTTTTAGTGCAGTAAAAGACAGTGGCAGCGCCAACAGTTTGCCGGCCATAGCAACAGTAACTACGTGGGGCGGGGCTTCGCCAAGGGTCAATTCTGTAATGCACCTATGTACTGTTCTAGACAGCCAATAGTTTTCATCCCTTTAGCTACATGAAAATCATTTGGCAGATTTGTTTAAGGTGTTTCATCCATTAAGGTGAACATCAAGTCGACATTTATGCTAGTGTTGTGAGGTAATGCACACTTCTAAATCCAATCTACACCTCAACCGCATCACCAAATAATACAAACATGATACTGAAAAAAAATTATAATGCAGAATTGATGTTCACAGTTGGACCACACAACTAAAACCCGTTTTAAGTAGTCTGGTAGTTCATTTTCATACTGTAGGGAAATAGACAGAATCCAATGGCTGCATAAAAATACTCCAAAAAATACTCCAAAAAATCTAAACCTATGAAAACGCATTTGAAAATGTAAAGTATAAAGGATTTTTAGTTAAGGAGGTATAACACTGTTATGGTCTATTAAGGTATTCGGTTCTACTGATATCTTTCTTTTCAGCAACACACACTATAACAGTGTCCTGTGCGATTACATGTTATGCTGTTACAGATTCATAGTGAATATAAATAAATTTTAATCTAGACTGGGACGGACGCATGAAGTGTCGGATTACATATTTGGCACTAAAGATGAAACTAAACAAAGTGAAACTTTGCTTGAGTGTAGGCGCCTTCTTCTACATGTTAACGTGTGTGTATTTTATCTGTATGTATGAACACACAAGTGCCTTTTGTCTGTGTACTTGAATGTAATTTTTACGCAGTGAAATGTCAACATAATGTGTGTATGTGCCTGTATATGTTACCCATTCAAATTAAAATGTATGTGCACTGTCACATTTTCTACTCTGCATTTTCAGCATGCCTGCATGTGTGTCTGTGTGAGCCTGTGCTTCCTCCGTTCTGTCTCTTCAGGTCCTCCTTTGTTGTGTGTTCCCCACATATGTGTTCTCTATACACAGCACTATGTAGTGATTGGTGCAGGAGCGGGTGTGTTGTCCTAACAGTCGTCCTGTCTGCAGCAGCGCAGCCTGGCCCGTTACCGCCATGTCAGCCGTCCTCCACGCCTCGCAGTAGTTAGTGGTCAGACGGATGCCCACAGCACTGGAGCCATGCCAGACCAACTTCTCTGGCCTGAGAGAAGAGGGAGAGAGACGTGGTGGGTGGAGGTTACGTGGTTAAGTCAAGAAATGGAAGAAAGGATGTCAGCTGGGGAGATGAGATTGAAAGAAGGAAATGAAAGATACAAAGAGACACATTTCAAGTCAAGTGCAAGTGATGAAGTCCAGAATGTGAAGTGTGGCGCCGTGTCCTTCCAGCTTCCCCAATGGTTAAGACTGTGCTTAACCACTTCACATGATTCAATTCCATGTGAATTGAATATTTTCAGGCCGATTGGGTCTCATAAAATCATCAATTAGGATAACTGGCTTTCTCTCTCACACACACACACACACACACACACTCACCACGCTGGGTCAGTCATCACGTTGCGTCCGTCAAAGGAGTAGATGGGAGTGGATGGGTTAAATATGCCTCCATTCCCAGAGAAGATGGACATCCAACTATTGAACAACACTTCACCCTGAGTGGAGAGAGGAAAAGAAGATATCAACAGTAAACATTTCATCTATTATAATTTCTTAGTGTAACTTTAAAACCTGTAGGAACACAGTGGGTGACAGTGCTTAACCACAAGTAATGAAAAACCTACCAAAAGGTCAGAAATAATGTGTAAGAAAACAGCGAACACAACAGTGGAACATATCAAGTGTTCCTTTCTTCTCACCCTGAGATTAACCACGGGCATGTTAATGCGGTCTGCCTTCCTCACGATGGTCGCCAGGTCCTGGAGGTGTGAGGACAGGAAGGCCCTGTAGGTGGCTGTCAGCCCCATGGAGCGTGCCTGCTGGTAGCATTGGAAGTCTGCCCCCCGGATGCCACGCATATCCCCTTTCAGCGGTGTGTTCAGTGCAACCAGATGGAGCTAGGAAAAGAGAAAACCACGGGATGAGGTTAAAATATACTTGGTCCAAATCTGACAGGTTATTTATCACAGATCTGGCATCAGTCAGAGTCAGGCTGGTGTGCAGTCATTTTACGTACCTTGATCCGGTAAAGAGTTCATGTACAGTATACTGTTAGGCCCTCTACTCTGGCTTTGTGGGAGCTGCTGTGCTTTCTCTCTCCTTTCCCTATTGTGTGGGTGTGTTTGTGCTTTGATCAGTTCTGCTTCATATTCCTGCTTCCTGCTTTACCTCATCGCCAGATCGTAGACTATGCATCACAGTCAAACTCGCTCCAGCTACTTACTTCTTACTTATCTGTTATCAACCTTCTTTAATCACTGTCTCCTGTATCACATGATATCACCGTCTGGACTCGACCCCTGCCTTTGTTCCTCTCCTGCCTATGTGGACTCTGGATCTCCACCTGCGGATAACTGGACGCCTAGTCGGCCTGGAATCTCCACCCCAGAATTCTGGCCTCTTCTTGGGCCTCACTGCCAACTCGTCTGCCTGGCTCGGCACACTCCCAGCCCCTCTGGACAACCTGGATATTCCCTAAGACCTGTTTGACTTTGCTCCCTGCACATTCCATATTTTGTTAATAAATCCTTTTGATTAGAATCCCTGTCTCTGTGTACTGCACTGGGGTTCAAACTGAAAACCTAGCCATAACAGTATATGTGTATGTATGCGTCAGTAGGTGTGTGTAAGGATGTTTGTTACACTCACCCCAGGTACAGCGTTGAAGATCTGTGGTAGTACATTATAGCTGGGCTGATATCCTCTACTGCCCTCTTGAAGCTCCTGGCCAACAAAACCATTTATTAGTAAGATGTTGGTTTTTTTTTGTTTTTTCTTGTTTTAAGATTTCTAATAATGGCCCTGTGATGGACTGGCGACCTGTCCAGGGTGTACACCGTCTTTCGCCCAATGTCAGCTGGGATACACTCCAGCCCCCCCACGACTCTGCACGCAGGATAAGCGGTCGATGGATGGAAGACTTCTAATAATGTAAGCCCTTGTTTAAAGGTGTTTCCAAATATATTGTGGGGTCACATTGTGGGGATTCGCCTTCATTTTGGGGACAAAATGCAAGTCCCACCCAGTTAATGTTGTAAATCTTAGCATTTTAGGGTGACGGCTTGGTTTAAGGTTATGGTGAGGCTAGGTTTAGGTTAAAGTTAGGTTAGAAGAGAGGCGGTCTGCAATACATCCTGAGGGTGTAGTTTCTGGTGCACAGCCACAGGGAAAATAATATGAAACTCCTTTAAAACATCCATATCAATCATCAAAAGGGAAATGTGTAAAATATAAATGTGTGTGTGTGTGTGTGTGTGTGTGTGTGTGTACCTGGCTGTGGCTCCTGTGTGGTTTGCTCCATTCTCCAGGTCTGCTGAGGGCCTGAGATGCTGCAGAGGTAGAAGGTCCATCAGGTATCGTCTCTCCAAGCTGAAAGGACACACACATACAGAACCAGGTTTAAAAACTGACTGACTGACTTGGAGACCATGTTAGTTACTGTACTGTAGGTCAGACTCAAAATTAGGAATAGCTCTTTATAGAGAGGGCTCAGACAGTCCACGCATTGACCAAACAAAAAAGCAACAACATGTGCAAACACGCATTACACACCTGGATTTTGCGCCAGCCATTGTGTACTCTGAAGTAGAGCTCTCCTCCCCTCTCAGACACGTAGGCAAAGGTTCCTTCTGCCACCCAGTGAGTCTCTCTGCTCAGAGCATTCATCGTCTTATAGGTGGTCACCTGAATGTAAGCAACATCATAGCGTCATACTAGCATTATTTACAAGTAATAGTAATTTTATGTACGTCTTTCCACTACAGATACATTTGCTTTGGACATTTCCTATGACACCTGCGACCCTGTACGCAGGATACGCGGTTGACGATGGATGGATTTCTTATAACAAGTGTCGGTATTAAAGAAAATCATGGTAAAATAAATTAAAAGACAATGTACTCGATTCAGAAAAGTTCTAAAAAAAATTAAGTGAGAGCAGTTGAACTTAATAAAGGGTAAATATATACTGTATGGTTCATGTACAAGACAGCCATAGACAAGTGCAGACAGGGAAAAAGTGCCTTTCTCAGTGGTAGTTCTCTTACCGGGTTGGCATATCCTGGAGAACCTGGTGGGCCGGGAGGACCAGGAGGGCCGGGGACTGTTGATGATGACCCATCAGAAATACATTTAACAGATACACAATTTACCAGCATACGAATCCACAAGGACTATAACTTCTGGTCTATAACACATATGGATATAGACATACCCGATTCATATGCAGGAACAGGTCCTGGTGGTCCAGCAGGACCAGGAGGCCCACGGGGACCAGGTCGTCCAATCCCAGAGACTCCAGGTTGGCCTACAGGACCAACAGGTCCTGGGGGACCCACAATGGACTCACCTTTTGGACCCTACAAGAAGTTATCTTTTAATTCCTCACTGCACTTTCAAAGTAATGTTTGATTTGAGCCGGACATTTTCACCCTCTGGAAAATGCAACCTCAACAGAATATTCAACAGCAGTAAACTCTCAACATACGGTAGCGGCAGTGATCAGCAACATTAATTATAATTATTCATTCCAATACCTGAATAGTCACTAACTAATTTGAATAGTATTTTAGTAACTCACCACAAGTCCTGACCTCCCAGGCAGTCCTGGAGGACCGGGCAGACCAGAGTCACCCTTCTCTCCCTTCTGACCTTGGTATCCCTGATCACCTCTAGCGCCCTGAGAGATCCACAAAAAAGAGACAATGGTAACCAGCTTTTAAAGATAAGTAAAAATTAAAATGAACTCTCTTTTAGCTCTGTTCTGGTTGCCACCAACTCCTGAGGGAAGTGTCTGGCTCTTTAGCTGCTAAATGCTCCACTATCTTCACCAGCTAGTTGCTAACTTTGTCTGTCTGTCAGGTAGCGCTCATACATGTTAAGAAGCTGCCTGCTGCTGGAAATGAAGTTGATGAGAGCGGTGCGATGGAACCGAAAATGTAAAGTTGAGGGCCATAAACTCAAAACGAGTTGAAAGACACTGAAACCCTGAAGGGAACTGCAGAGTGAGGTAATAATCACCTGTGGGTGTGTAACTGCTAGCATCCCCCTTCACATAACACATGGTCATTTGATTCATTGTTCATATAAACATAAACAACTTTAACATGACAAGAATCCTCATACCGGGATCATTTGTGGATAAAAAATGAGCAAGGCCTTTTATTAAGGCTTGTATGATATGATAAATCAATACTCACCACGACCCCGTCTGGAAATCCAGGTGCTGAGAAGATAAAATGATGCGATATAAATGCTACAAGTTCCCGCAGTCATTTAGCATTTAAAAAAATGTGTTTTTAAGCCAATTAGTTTAAAAAGTAAGCGGGACACAGGTATTAGGTTAGAGAGCAAGTTAATGGCAGTAAATGAGACGTGTCTTTGGCAAAGTCTTACCAGGTGTGCCTGGCTCTCCAGGTAGTCCCTCGTCTCCTTTGTCTCCTTTAACTCCAACTGAGTCCCGCCCTGTCATTGACTCCTACACACACACACACACACACACACACTCCCATTAACATGACATGGACACCAGCACATTCGTGACAGCAGGCACAAAAAGTCAACACAAATATACAGACTCCTGACTGCGTTGATTGAATTATTTTTTTTAAGCCAAACATCTGTAGAAGAACTTGTTAAAAATGGGGTTAAAATTAAAAAGTCAGATGTCAATAGTTAGACCATGGCTGTCAGGACTGCAAAAAAACACCTGTTAAATACAAGGGATGCATGCTTAATACAGCTGCATGTACAACCCTCGTTTTTGCTGTGGAGGTTAAAATGCAAACGGTTAGGGAAAAGGGTTAAAACAGGCTGTTCTTAATGTTCTTACTAAACAGACGTTCATAAATGTGAATAGTGAATTTAAACAGTTTTTTTATGGGGGAATGTGTTTTATAGTAAATTAATGTCTAATGACTTCCTGTAGGCTCCTGCCATCACAGTAATAGCTGTCTATATAATCGTGCAGCTGATTGGATGGCCTTCCAATCAAGTGATCATAAGAGAAAGACCAGATAGCCTTCCACACTCGTCATCAGCATGACATTTGACTATCAGCTTGTAATGATTTGTCCATATCACAAAAGATTTTAAATTGCATAGTAACAATCATCACTACCCTCTGAACTATTTTTAGGGCCTTGGCAAACAAATTTGTATTAAACTAAATTAAATTAAAATCAATCAATGTGTCCCTAATAGATTATTAATACAAAATCCTAATAATACAATATTGATCAATTTACTGTAAAATCTGGGAACACTTTCCCTTTTTACATAGGAAGTCTGGCAGTGGTGGGAAGTGAGAGTTAAAAGTCGCTGCAGCAGTTGCGGTTGCTCACATATTTATCACAGTTTCTTTGAAAAATTCAACAATTAACCAGGCAATGAAAGTCATAATAAGATTTAAAATGTATCTTTAAAATGTAGAAATCAGCCATATGATACATACAAGCTTTTTCAGCTTTAAAAAACTAGACCGCATGATTCAGACTCCCATTTACACTCATCAGTCCGGGGAAAGTTTAGACATTTATTTTCATACATTCATGGAGGATCCCTTCACCACACCTAAAGCATGAAAAGGGAAATTTTAAGAAAAAGGAGCCAAATTCAATCAGAATTCTTCATCATCATGTCAAAACATGATGTGGAAGAAACCTTTAGGGTCTTAATAGAATTATATTTTTATCTAATTTCACACTTATTTAGGAATCAGCTGCTGTCACAATTTGATCTATAAATAACTTTGCACATCTACTACTACAGGTGTTCTGATAAGAATTTGAGTGTAATCCCTCACAGTGCCATTCACCAGCATCACCAGAGGCCACAGACGACAGTTGACGCAGAACATTTTAAAGCAGAAATAAGAAGCCCAGCACCATGAGAGTAGACTGTACATTTAATTTTATCTACAGTGGTGGAAGAAGTATTCAGATCTTTTACTTAAGCAAAAGTAGCAATACTACAGTGTAAAATTACTCTTTTTAGGAGTAGAAGTCTAGCATTTAATTAAAAGTTCAAAAACTTTAACATTAAAATTTACTTAAAGTACATAATGTAAATGAACTCATTATACAGAATGTACCAATTCAGGATAATGTATGTTATATTCTTATTCTTATTCTTATTATATTTATTCATAGAATAATGTACATAAAGGTGTGGATAACTTTAATTACTTTTTAATACTACTGTGCAACTTAATATATGTAATATCTATCTAATAATATGTCAGATTTTATTTCTTTATTTTAATATTTTGGATTAATAATCTGAAAAGTAACTCCATAAAGTAAATGTGGAAAAAATAGTCAGTATTTCCCCTATGAATTGTAGTGGTGTGAAAGTATCATTTACTCAAGTAGAGTACAAGCATCTGAAAACTGTACAGCACTTGGGTAAATGTACTTTCCTGCACTGTTTATCTAGCTGATGAAAGGCAGGCCAGAGTTTGATATATCTCATTTTAAATACAATCAATTAAGGAAGGAGCTTTTCTTTGGAATTTGGAAATTAAAATAGAAAGCCTGTCATGGCCAAACCTTCAGCAATATAGCTTCCTTTTTTAATTGATTGAACTGAAAAGTGATTTGGCACCAACTCTGATATACATAAAGGATGAGTATCAACAATGATTCTTTTTTCTCCTCGCCGTCAAAGGTTCACCCAGCCTCCGCTTCCCTGAGATGACGAGGACGGTAAGAACAGACAAGGCAAGCGACACACTTTAAACACCTGGCATTAACATTCGTCCTGGGTTTGCAGGTTGGATTTAGCAAACACACACTAAACTATGGTGTCAATGAATTTAAGATGCACTGAAGATCGGACCCGCCACATTACATTTACAGGTGGCTAATGCGTCCTTAATCTTTATCTGGCATCTAATTACAAAATATTTTGCGTATAGATCAATTTACAAGTATGTGTCAGGTAAATAATAAGGAATACATGTCTAGATACAACCTTTATACAAGAGGAATGTTAATGTCTGATGAAATGAGACCAGACCCACAGATCAGAGCCAAGAGGGAGGAGAGGAGTAAATTAAGGGTAACAGAAGGGGGGATGGGTTGCTGTTTGTAGCCCAGACCAGAGAGCTGCCATGCTGCTTCACCCACACACCAACAGAACCACCGGATGGTCCAATTTCAAACTGAAACAGACCAGTCAGATGGTCCGACTCAGACTTACTCGTCCCTTTTTGCAGTGCGGTCTGGGGCGCACCGGAAACACTGTCTTTAAAATTCAAAGAAGTGAAGAAGTAGCGGAATCAGTCTAAATTATTCCAATGATTATCTGGAATGAGGCAGGTCAAACACTTGACTGTTGACACAAAAACACACTCACAAACTGGCTTCCAATAATACTGGTGCTCCACAGACTGATACAGATCTTTCAATATGTTTTTATGTGATTCATGTAATTACAGCACATTTGTAATTATTGCAGAAGCTTTTTCCTGGTGAAAACTGGAGCCAAAGTTGTAATTTTTCTAATTCTAGTACACATTGGCACTTATTTATAACTGATGTTCATTGATATTCTATGAAAGCCAAATCTGTTATAACACAGACCGTTAATAAAAATACTGGATTCTGCATTTCTGCCATAAAAATGCATTTGCAATTATAGACTGCGTTATGCCCAACATACTTCTCTGAAACATGCCTTTTAATTAATACACTACAAAGTGTTGGCTGTCCGACAAACTGAAATTGGCAAACAAGAGAACTTAAAAGGCGGGGCAGAAACTTACTCCGTTCAGCCCAAGAATTCTTCCTGGCAGTCCAGGTGGGCCTGGAGGACCAGGAGGTCCCTGGGGAAGAGAGAGCAATACAAAGTCACTAAATTGCATTAGTGTCAGTGGCCCAGTTTCAAAGTGAAGTAAAAACCAATTTAAGAGACAATTCTTCATCCTAATGTAATCTAAATGGTTACCCCACCACCAAAATTCATAACTCAAACAATCACAGCCTGCTATCAAAGATGTGTTTATGTTATTAATGCTTGTAAACACAGGCTTTTGTCTCATGTATAGGAATGGTTAAAATACATTTGTCATGGTCCTGCCGTGCCTCTACCTCATTCCTTTTGTTTTCAGCTGGTCTCCCTTCCCCTGTGTTTCTTGTCTGACCCTGCTGTCTCCTGTGCCTAAGGTTCAGTCCCTGCCAGAGACCTTAGCCGATGCCCGTTTTATCCAGAGTCTGTTTCCTAGCCCAGCTCTGCCTCCCTTGCTCCACCATAAAACTTAAACCAAGATTTCCAACTTGCATCTCTGACACTGAGAATAAATCTATATTTGAACCTTTGCCGTAATCCCCTGTGTGTGTTCTGCTGGTTGGTCTATAAGATTGCAAAACCAAACAACATTTTTGTTTAGGGTTTTAACAACTAGAAAATCTCTTTCCTTTTCCACTTACCGGTTGGCCAACAGAGTCTCCTTTGTCACCTTTCCTCCCGGGCATACCAGGCCGTCCCTGCAGTAAGAGAAAGAATGACACCCATCAGACAAAGAGGCTTTGTGCACAATTCCACACCTGGAGACAGACTGATGCTGTTTATAAAGATTACTTATAAAATGTAAATAATTAGACAAACCGGTGTGTTCTCTTTCAGCTCTTGGCTTAACGAACCTTCTCATGCATCAAGCGACAAATGGTGCTCGTGCCAGTGTTAATGGAATAAAAAGTTAATAAAAATCCTTGATTCCTTGATCATAAGCTGGATTAATGCTTGATCAACACTGCAAGTGCTGCATGCTCATCTAGACTCATCTAGTCATGTAGATAAAAAGGAAGGATAAACCCCACAAAAAAACAAGGAAGAAAAAGGGCACTTCGTAAAGTCTGTGCTGTGCCATCTCATAGACGTGGCTCTGATCAAGTAACATTAATCCCTGTCTGGCTGCCTCTCCACACCCTGTCATACCGGAAAATAATTTCCACCTGTAAATGTGATAACTATAAATATTTAATAGATAGATAAATAAATGGTTAATTTCTTGGCTTCTGCGCTCTTAGTAAAGAACTTGTTTTTTTCCTTTCCATTTAAAGCAGAATGGCTGGCTATGCGAGTGTGTGTGTTGATTTCCTGCAGCATCTTCCTGGCCTTTGTGAATGTCCCTGAATTTTTACAGTCAGTTCTTTGGAAATATCTAGGAAGAAGGAAACTTTTCATCCTTTCCACTTCGATCCTCTCTTTGCTCTGCTTCTAGCACTTTCTTTCTCGCTGACTAGCGCTGAAATCTGATCAGCACCAGTCTGGGAGGCTGGTCCTCGTCGATTGGAACCCTGCTCATATGATCACTTACTCAGACATGATCACATGTGCTTGTGCCTACCGTTATTCATTTTTGTTTTTTGAGAAATACAATCTAGACACTGGGAGTCTGTTTGCTGAGAAATTATTTGAAATGAACGAGTGAATGATTAAAAATCGATAAAAATGAATGAATAAATAAGATGTCACATGGCACCAAGAACTTTATTTTAAAGAATGTATCACGGTCATGCATTTATCACATTGAGTTTTGAGTAGCAGCACCTCAGTAGACTCTGTGCCTACAAAGAGGATGTTAATTTCCTGACAAATATATACAAGCTACTCACTGAGCGACCGGGGAAGCCATATTCTCCTTTTTGTCCAGATGGCCCTATTGGGCCCTGAAATAAACAGAAAAACAGTGATGTTCATGTCAGTTATATGTCTCCACAAAACTCTTTTCCCCAGTATTTCATAACAATAAGAATAAAGAGATTTGTGTATATCGTGTCCACATGAACAAATGAGAGTTTACAAAAAAATAATTTTTCAGATCATAAAACATTTGTAGACATTAATGTTCTCTTTAATCTGAACTCACTATAAGTCCGGCAGGTCCAGGGAACCCACGGTCACCCTATGTAATCACAAAACAGTACATCAAAATGTGAGAAGAGAATACGATGAGGATGTGACATGAGATTTACAGTATAGGCAGTAAAAAACATAACACACACTATGAGACAACTTACGTACTTCTGTCTCTAGAATAATCGTGGGAATACCCCAGATTTGATCCCCATTCAAGTCTCCAAAAGGTTTGTTTGTACTTAGGATCTAGAGTGAGATATATTTTGGGTGTCTTGGCCCTTGTGCCACCCTTCTTACTGTGTTACAATCAGCAGCACTAAATGCTGCTGCAATACCTAGAAATTTAGAAACAAGGTCCATTATGAGGGCTGATAAAAGTAGTCGGTATTTAGTTTTGACCTTGACTTCTGTATCACAGGAGGGGTAACAGGAGTTTAATATTGTAATTTAGCAGTGGAATTTTATGAAATTACAACATAAACACTAACTAGCATAGTTACCTTGTACTACTGGTAAAATATAGACACCCAATCTTCAAATTCTCCTTTTCTTTTTGTCTGCTTATACTTCTTTGACAGACACGCGTAGTGCACATTAATTGGTGCATTGATAAAATGCTGCTTAACTCTTTTAATAAAAAGGAGTACCTGTGGTGTAGAGATTCATACGAAGGTCCTAGCATGAAGGGGCCAGACCATAAAAATGACTGTGCAGGTGTTACTTTATTAGATGTATAGCCTTGCTGTCATTTGCCACTGTAGCATCAGTTACTATGTAAGGTACTTGAGAGTCCGATAGGGGTATGGGGTCACTTTTCTGGTACCTTGTTCCCTTTGGGCCCCTGAGGGCCTCTTGGTGCTGCTAAGATGGATCCATCAGCAGCAATGGTTACCCCCGGCTCTCCCTTCTCTCCCTGAAATAAACAGAAATGTTTATATGTTTATATTTTCTATACAGTCGGGCCCCTTTGTCTCATGCTGCAACATTTTCAAAACATTTTTGTGACATGATTTTTATAATAATTCAACTTCTGCTTTGCAGCTCTGTTAAAATCTTGGGGCAAACCTCTCACCTTTAACCCCGCCGGCCCCTTGTTACCTGGAGGGCCTATATCTCCCTTTGGTCCCCTGGGGCCCTGCAGAGGGATGAAAGGATAGTGAGCGAGAGTTAAGAGGTTTAGCGAGCATTTTTAAAGGAATGCTTTGGAGCTTCGTAAATTCCACAAATTCCTCTATTTAAGTAACCTAAAAAGAAAAACCACCAAATAAATGGCAGCACTTCAGGTACCTACCCTATTTAGCCCAAAGACAGCAAAAGCAAAATTGGAATAAAAGCACAAATGTTACATTGCTTTTAATTAATTGTTGCATCTTTGTTCATAAACTGCAAAATGCTCATGCACACAATTTTCAGTCAGCTACTGAGACAAATGCTCAGAATAAGGTGATGTTGCAAAATGCTCTTACAGGAAATCCAGCTCTGCCAGGCAAGCCTTCAGGGCCCTGCAACACGCAAATAAAACACACACATACGCATGCGTGCATGAATGCGCAGACATTAACAAAGATGTAAGCAAAAGCAGTAAGGCTCGGTTAATGATTTTTTCCTGACAAAGCCAGAAATGACATGCTCATACACAGCACCATCAAACGCACCTACATTCAAAGCAATTCAGAAATGCAGCAATGCTAAAGTAAAGTATATCGTAGAGTGATCCAAGCGTTGAATTGCTATATTGTATGTTATATTTCAGTTTATTGTAATTCAAATGTATATGTTTGTAACAGAAGTGAGTGGTGGTAATCTGTGTCACCCTCCTTCTATCCGTATTATAAGCTGTTTGCATTAAAACATTTGCAGAAGGAAGCAGCTAACGTCTTCGAAGACATTATCACACAAAAGCTTAGTCTCACACACCATGGGCCCTGGTGGTCCTCTGATCTCTGTGAAGTTTAAGATACCATCTGTAACATTGAGCAGCAGCTGTGGACAGAATATGCAAAGAGTAAGTTTGGGCAGTGTCAGCATGTTTTACAAACTTAGAGATTTATAAAATCCATTATATAGTACAATAGTTCTTCAAAAGGCCTGTGAAAGAACGTCTCAGACTGTTAATCAGTTATCAAGTGCAGACCATATTCAAACATGTTTTTAATGGATATAATATTAAGTATCATTTTAAAACTATGGAAGTTCTGAAGGATCAAGGTGGGAACGTATTGCGTCGTATCCCAAACATTTTGTGTGCTTACATCCTGCAGATTTCTGATAGATCCAGGCGGTCCAGGAGGCCCAGGTGGTCCTGGGATACTGCGTCCATCAACACCTCGATCACCCTTCAGAACACAAAACACATAATTATTAGTCCTTTATTAATAAATCATGTAAATGAAGGGTAGACCATCTGGTTTGGAAGGCAGAGGAGTCAGCAGCAAACAGGAATATGAACTGTATAATATCAACAATAAGTTTTAAGGGAAGTTTACAGATTCTTTGGCCACATGGGGGCCGAGGAAACAACATTGAAAAATCATCACTCTTTAAGTTCATATGGAGAATTTGTTGGCAAAGAGTTGCTTATTTACACTTACCGGCTGTTCTGATGACTATTTTCAAAGTCTGATCTAAATAGTTCTCTCTCCTGTATTAAAGACTTACGCATTTGTGAAAACAAGCAATAAAAGATGTTTTAGTGAATTAAAGCACCAATTAGAACACATTTCTAGCCAAAATAAATAATGTTACATAACTTGCACACAATATGTACCTGGTGTTTAGACGGCCAGGTTCTGAAACCTTACAGCCAGTAAGGTTTCAGAACAGTGATTTACAAACCAGTGGGTGATGTCAAGGTGGCTACATCCACGTCTTTTATTCAGTGTATGTTTAGGACATGGGGCAGTGGTGCTGACAAAAAAAATGTACCTGCCAAGACTTTTTTTCTCTCCTGTTTTCACAGATGAACAAATAAGGAAACCAAGAAGGTTTTTTCTTGCAAAAACATTTTCCCACCTTTTTCACAAATTAAAAAAAAGCCAAACAGTGAGCTGAAACTCAGTAAAGCCGAGGGTAGCTGCAGGTTCAGGTGATAATTCTCTGCAAGCTCTCCAAGTACAATGTTTTTATAAAATATCTATTATAGATGCTTAACATCCTGCATCAAACAGTGACAAGAAGGTGGATAAAACTGAGAGATTACTTAATAACCACTTAATGCCCACACATTATGTTTTGTACAATTATCCTACCTTGGGTCCTGGACTTCCTTTTTCTCCTTTGGGCCCCTGTTTTTAAGTAAAAATAAATAAAAAGGTAATTAATGTGTTGTTACCATTTTCTAGAAACTATATTCTGATTAAGGGTGATCTAAAAAGACAGTTCATAAATGTTTTTTTTACATTATCACAGTGTACCAGGCATCATCCAAAACATTTACACATTCACATACTAAGATGAAAATTAGTGCCTCAACATTTGTGAAGTGCCACTGGTTTTGGCACTTCACAAGCTGCCACTGGATGTTGTATTAATCACCCATAGCATTTCTGTCCACATTATCTGCTAATTTTCAGCCTTTGGTCAACCTTGAACGGAGCCTTTTCAGTTCTATGAGTGACCAAACTACTTTCTAACCAGTCACTGAAAATGTAAAATCAAGAATCGTCAACACATTTGTTGTGTCTGCTACTTACCCTAGCGCCTGGTAGTCCAGCAAGACCTTGACGACCCTCCGGTCCTGGGTCTCCTGGATCACCCTGCAATAACACACAGAGTTGGCACAAAGGCTGAACAGAGCAGAAGGGATTTCACAGTTACATGTCAACCTATTTCATTTTGTAAATAAGCCATAGTAGTTTCAGTACACTCAAATCATAAAAAGACCTCTAAATTTAACAGCTACTGAAAACCATATATTAACAATAAAGACTGTAAAGACTGTAATAAACAGAAATGAGAGAAGCCACTGCAGAATCAGCTTACCTTGACAGAGAGCCCTGGAGCACCTGTGGCTCCATCCTCACCCTACAAAAGACATGACAAAGCATCTTCAGCTGCTGAGCAAGAAGAAGAAATACAACGTGTATGGCCACAATACTATTATTCATATTACTATTATTAACGGGTACAGTCTAGAGTCTAGACCTGGCCTTTATGAAAAACGCAGTGAGATAAATACTGTATTGAATTGGTGCTATAAAATAAAAAACAAATAAAACTACTTATAGAGAGACACATATGGTATACTAGCCATTAAAAATAGAATACTTTCTGTAAGCCTAAAGCATTCATTTAATGTATTTTAATAATAAATACCTTAGGTCCAGATGGGCCAGGTAGGCCAGGGGGACCCTGAATAAAACAAAACAGAAAAAAGTTGCTGCATATGAAATAAAATATACTGTGTACATAAAAACACACACACTCTTGCACTTACCTGTGGGCCTCTGACTCCGCCTCCAATGAGCAAGTCACTCTTCCCAGATCCCTCCATGTCCTGAAAACAAGAAAACAGTCTGATGTTACACATTGAACAGAAATCTTGTAGACCCATGAGGTCAGGAAGACGCCATCATCATTGCTCCTCTCTGCTCTAAAGTAACCTTTGTTTTTCAATCTTGGCTTATTAATTAAAATAGGTATATATGGGTAAACAACAGAGACTTGTGTGTTGATGTGTATAGATGAAATGGGGTCACCTCTACAAAGAATTTGGTTCCTGGAGGTCCGGGGGGGCCAGGGGGTCCTGGGGGACCTGATGGCCCTGTCTTCCCCTGTGGACCAGTAGGCCCTGGTGGCCCTGGTGACCCTGCCGTACCCACAGACCCACATTCACCCTGCAGAGATAAAGAGAAATGGGAAACTCCTATTAGCAAAACCTTGTCCTTCTTCCTAATAAACAAAAAAACAGAAATTTGTTTATTTTGAGGATAAAATAAAAATATACACCAGCACAGCATAGTGTGCAGTAGATTTTTATGGCTTACTATATGTTGAGTAATATATTACCTTTGGTCCAGCTGGCCCAGGTAACCCTTGATCACCCTAAGAATGTAAAGAAGGAAGGAAGAAAGAAGTATTTCTTTTATATTGTCACTTAATAACTTTTATTTACTGTAGCAGTGGTGGATACCGAGACGATATCGAGATAATACCTTCCTTCCCACAGCTCCTTGTAGACCTGGAACCCCATCTTTTCCTGCTATGCCCTGGACAAAAAAAGTGCAGACAAACACAAGTAGAGGTAGTAAAATAAAACATCAAAATCAAAAGTCTAAGAAAATATGCTAGAATGCTAAAACAGAGCAACTGGATGTAAAGCTGTAATGTTGACCCTTGAGCCATTCCAACAGGGACCAACGTCAAATCCAAAGGTGCCAGTCACTTTAAAGGAATACTCAAATTCTTTAGGAAACTGATTCAGTAGTCAGTTTCCTTAAGTGATAGGATCATCCATGCCAACATTTTTCTGACACACCACACTTTAGTATAGACAGTGCTGAGCGATGGTTGGCTAGCATCACAGTCAAGAAAGATCAGCTTTATGGATCTCTTATTTTACCAACTGACAAACGCAGAGCTGACAGAATTGTCTGCATTAATTAACTAATTAATTAAATGTTAATTTAAATGTATCTCCCATTGAGCCCGTTGTGCTGGAGAGTGAGAATGTTCTGAAAGCCTACTGTCGTTCAGCGGTGGAGTCAGCAACCTTTGAGGCATGGATAATTTTGTCGTCTGTTTTCTCATCACTTAACAGGAAAGTTGAAGTTATTAAACATTCAGTGTATTCCTTGTACAACTTTGCAGCATCAGACCAAAGTACAGCAATGTTTCTGTACAACTGACAACATAGTGTACCAGAGGCCTGTACCAAGGCACAATGAATTATTAATTGCTGATACATGGCTCATTAAGTTACTGGTGGCTAAAATCCTATACTTATACCCAACTTCTGGTGCCCCGCCTAAAGATGGCGATATTATTCAGCCTGCCTGTTGATCCTTTTATCCTTCCATTAATGTGTAAGGGATGAATCCTAACTGACTTTGGTGACCCCATGACCTGCTCAACATGAATGCTCAAGTGTCAGGTCAAAATTGTCCAACAGTCAGTCAAACATTACACTTTATTCAGGGCAAAATGTCAACAGGCAGGTTATGATAACATTTGTTAAGCAAATTCATGAGAACAAACTGTTTCATGGGCTTTCCTCTTGTGCCACTGTTAGGATGTTACATTTTTAGTTTCAGTACTGGTAAGGCTTACACTGTGCTTTCAGACCAAAGGCAAATTGAGGGTTGGTAGTTGAACTACCTGGTGAGTTCTGAAAATATGCGTCTGTTACTTTATTCCATCCATTGAAATACTTTACTGTGAACAAGTTAGCATAGCACAGCCCTGATTTATCTGAACTTCATTCAGAAAACAAACATTTTAAAAGTTATTGTCTGCTGTCTCGCCGACAGACCTGACAAAGCATGAATTCATATGTTTAACAAATCTGCATCATACTGTAGTTATTTCGGCATCAGTTTGATACGTTTATTTCAACTAAATCACAGCAAATTGTTTAGGTTCATGCATTTGTAGTAATCACGGGTTGTGTTCATACACATTATCGTGTTGTGTGTGAACAGTACACAACAGTAGAGTCCAGTGATAAAACCCTAGCAAGGAAAACAACACAAGGATTAAACTAAACAAGGATTAAATTTGCGTTTGGTCTGAATGCACAGTTAGAATAACAAATAGTCATTATGTTGTTAGCCTGTAGGAACCTTGTAGTCTTGTAGACTTGGAGGCTGCTTAGGATTTTGTTTTTAAATTAAGCTAGGTATCAGTTATAAATAAAGTTTTTGTGATAAATGTAATAACACAAATCTGAGCACATCAGTATGCCTTGGTACTTTGTAGTGACTGAGAACATCCAGGTTAAAGCAAAATACAAAAAAAAGTAAGACAGATAGTGAAAAGGCAGATTTGTTCCTTTACCATGTTGTATGAAAAATGCAAAAAAGGCAGAGAAAATTGAAGTTATTGAGCACGATTGTGGTCACTTCCCTTCAGTTCATTCACCTTGTCTTGAAAAGTGAACTTCACACCGAAATGTTTCATTTGGTAATGACAACATTTGAACTGAGAGTAAATAAGCCAAAACTAAAATTCCAAGCATATAGTTAACGTGGCTGCCAGGGGGGATTATCAAAGGGCAAAGAAAGAAGCGATACCTGCCACACACTCACATTCACAGAGCACTTCAGTCAGCCAGGTAAAAACAGCTTCAGTTTAGCCAGCTGCCAGCCCGCAATAAAGACAACATGGTTGGAAACAATCTACAATCATCAGCCTGAGCAGTGGGGCAATGCGGGGCAATGGGCTAAAGTTAGTCTTGATCACAGGTGGCTCTGTTTTAATTAGAAAAGAGCGCAACTGATTTGAATAAAACACTTCAATGGTCTCAGATTAGCATTTAATATTGTTCAGTATTGTAGAAGAGTGTTGCTTCCTCAATACTCAGGCTTCTGAATGTAATTCTGCCTTCTGATTGTTTGCTGGTTTACCAAGCAAACCAGTACAATGTACCTCGCCTGAACCCCAAGCAGAACCAAAGTCGAGCCCCAAACCAGATGCAAAACTGGATTCAGAGCGGACCCCGGAACTGAAACCAGAGCCGAGATCAGAGGACAACTCTGATCTCAAACCTGAACCATCAGGCCCAGAACCACTAAACCAATCCTCAAACATCTGAAACAAAGTGGGGAGAAAGACGAGGTAGCAGGAGGGGAGCAGAAGAAGAAGAGGGGCGGAAAGAGAAGAGGCAGGAAAGACGGGTGAGGAGAGGAAGAAAGAAGAAATGGAGGGTGAGAATAATTACAGAGGGGGGACATACAGATAGAGGGAGGGTATAAGACAAACTGGTCATTGGCCATGACACACATACATATGGATCACTACAATCTGATTTAAGAAGAAACAAAAACAAATTTAATTGGAAATAGAAAGAATATTAGACTAGATTTGGATAAAAGTGTATAAAAAGAGACTAAATGGGGAAACTAAAAAAGACAGTACTCAATGATAACAGAGGCAGGAACACAACACAGCAAGTAAAACATGAACAGAAAGTCAAAATAACCACACATAAATAATGTCTTCAAAAAAACAACAAATCTAGCACAGAATGCTATAACATATTTTACCTTATTCAAACTTTTCAATGCAAAATAGAACTCAAACTTTTATTTATGCTTCAATGGCATTTCCATGTAGTAATCTATACTGTAATCATAACACTGCTCAGATTCCGAAAAGCATGGAAATATTAAAGTATAAAACTTTCTTTGGACTCCATTGTGTTTGATAAGACAGAAATTATTTGGTGCTATTACATTTGGAAAAATGAGAAACACATATGTGTCCTAGTGAGGTCAGTTTAGTTTAGTGGTTACTATGGCTACGTCCAAATTTGCTGGACAACTGATAGATGCTCATCAGTCAGTAGCCAAGCTGATGGAGTTACGCTAAATACTGGGTCTGAAGTTGTTTTTTAAAGTTTTCATAAGTCAGGAAGTTTTTACACAGAGTAATGAAGCTCGTTAAAAATCCTGTTCCTCCGACGCTCAGGGGAATACAGACGTGAGTCCTGCAGCTCGGCTGGAAATGTTTTAATAACCTTCCAAACTGTCACAATTTTATTTTTGAGTTGCTGTCTCTGTGCTGGAGTTATTTTAATAACTTTATGACGTTATCCAGTTTGTTATTGAATTTGTAAATCTTTTTCGTGTGTCTCTCCATTATACTCCCACACAAAAAAAGCTGCTTTTAATTATCAAGCGTAGCCAGTTTTTCATTATATTCCAATCAAATCTGATGTTCATCTATAAATTTTGCTCACGGATTGTGGTTACTAAATAATGATGCATTGCTACATCAGCCGGTTAATTTGCCTAATTTTAGCAGGTGGAACAGCAAACGACACAGGGCTGAAGGAACCTTTTAGTTTATTGAAAAGAGATCCAGGGACTTGGTCGAAACGCGGCTAGTGTAACCTGTAGCCTCATAATCACCATTTTATACTAAACTCAAGCGTTTACTGTGCTTTTCAGTACAAAGACAGGGTTGCAGGTCTTTCTCATATTTGTAATACCATTAATCTGAAAGTTAAACGCTGTACATCTTTCAGCTGGGTAACTTACAGGTATTCCAGGTTTGCCTGGGAGCCCGTCTCTGCCAGGCGCACCGGGTGGTCCAGCAAGCACTGGAGGGAGGCCTTCAGCTGTGTCAGATGATGACACGTTATGTCCAGGGGGACCAGGAGGTCCTGGAGGCCCTGGTAGACCGGGAGGACCCTGGTGGAAAGACAGTATTTACTTTTATCCTTTTAAATAATCAACTATCCCATCTGTCTCTGGAGCCTTTCTCTTACCCTGATAAGTTCAGTGTCGCTGTCCAGGTCTTCAAATCCAGAACCCAGGGCATCTGCTCCATACTACAACACAGATAAACAAAGAGTCTGTTTGTGATGCTCTTTCCCTCTGGTTGCCAACTAGTCTTGACCCTCATCTATTATTTATTGCATGATGATATCATCCCTAAGAAAACACAGGTGCATGTTATGTGTACAAACAGAAAGACACATTGTAAAACCATACACTGTGATACTCACAGGTACACTGCGTGATCTGGGGGGTCCAGGAGGCCCAGGACGTCCAGGGGGCCCAGGAACGCCGGGAAGGCCGGGTATACCAACTCCTTTGTCTCCCTGCAAAGAAGGAAGGCACGGCGAAGAGGAGAAAATATTTGACTTTTAAAGTACATTTGGCGACCTACAATAAAAGTGAGAAGATTATTTTGAAAGAAAGATACTAGATATCAGATACCAGAGTCAGTACTAATTGTAATAAGTTTGCAATTAATTGCTACTTCTGCCGCACCTTCTCTCCTTTAGATCCAATTTCTCCATTCCAGCCTGGAAATCCTTGAGATCCTTTCTGACCCTGGACATAAAAACACAGTTGAGCTATTACAAGTGATATAAAGTATATCAGAAGAAGACAGAAGAGGAAGTGAAGAGATCGATAACTTACCGGATCTCCTTTTTCACCTTTGCTTCCCTGTGAAGAATTTAGCGTTAGTACTAAAGTCAGAAGTTGATAAACACACACACACATGCTCGCCAGCTTTTTGGGACACCCACCTTGTGTCCATCTTTCCCTGGCAGCCCTGGGGATCCAGGGGTTCCTGGTGGTCCTTGTGTCCCTCTTGGTCCAGGCTGAGCTTTCCCGGGTACAGAGGTGGGGCCGGGGGGACCAGGTGGGCCTCTGGGTCCAGGATCTCCACGCTCTCCTTTTAACCCATGCCTGACATGGCCCTTGAAATAAAATAAATAAAAAACTCCCATATCATTCATGTGTGTAAGGAAGGCTGAATGCGATTAAAAGAGGACGTTGCGCAGAATATTTACAACTTACATCTCCTGATCTCTCCCCTGGTTCCTCTGTCTGGTGTGGATCTGTACACAGTACATGACATCATCAACAGGTTTGACCAAATCAGATTCTTTGAGATTTGTAATATGCCTTGCTTAAAGGCACCTCAGAAGAGGCACAGCAGGAGAGCTAACAGCTACTCTGTCATTTCCCAGACCCAAATTTATCATGCTACCGATGGTCACAAGCCTGCTCCTCTAAGCTTTAGAGCACCACTGTCCCTGTTGAAGTGTCTAATGAAAACATTACATGCAGATCTTCAGTAGAATTTATTATTTTCATAGATGTTCATGATGATCATGAAATTCAAAATCTTACTAAGGTTCCAGAAATGGATACGGCGAATAGGCTGTAAGAACCTCACAATGTGTTATGTCTCCATAAAGTCACCAGACACTTTCACCACACAAGTCAAGACCAGATTGATAAAACCAAAGACCTTCAATAAAATAAGACAAACACAGAAATGAGATTCATTCTGACCTCTGACCACCATTTCTTCATTGGTCTCTGTTGGAGTCTGGTGACCCGAATACTCATCGATCTCCGCCTCTGCAGCCGCAGTGGGTGGAGCTCCGACAGGAACACTGTCCTCCTCCTCAAAGAAATCAAGAATAGGGTATAGGTCAATAGGTCAACCAAATTAAAGTGATTCTTTCTGTGAGGAGTTTGATTTTCCTGAGCAAATGCTGTATAATGGCTCACAAACAACTATCAACTTTAGCCTAACCTTGCTGCGTATTATGGCCATTGTAGGTTAAAAAAAGTGACTACTGAGGAGGGTAAAGAATTTACGAGACTTAAGTGGTAAATTTACAATAAATATGCCAAAATTCACCGTCATATATTAGAGAGTAAAGTGGCTTTATCACCACAAGCACATCTGAAAACTTGCATTTTGTGAGTTTAATCTTAGAGATAATCTAAGATAATTACTCTTTGAGTAATCTCAGAATATTTGAGTTTTTTTCTCGTAAATTTGAGATTTTTTCCTAATAAATTTACATCTTTTATTCTCAGAGAATATCCAAGTTTCTCATGAATGTACGACTTTAATCTGAATGGCATTAATAGACCATCATAGGCAGAAGGGCCAGGGGATGACAAAAATCTCTACATCAATAGCAAGTTTAATAGAGACGTGCTCGCAGTTTCAATCCCCGGCTCACCAAGTGGGAATCCATGAATGAATGATGGACTGACAAACAAACAGACTGATGGACTGACACATAGGTAAGGAATCCCTAGAAAAGAAACAACTAGCGTAGTTTGCAATGTGCCCACTCTTTAGATTTAGAAATTGTTGTTAAGGAGCAACAAGCGAAACTGAAAATGCTTTCATTGAACAGGATCTGAAAGGAGATATTACATTGTCTGTGCTTTGTGTCGACACTGCTGCTGATGAACTCCTTCAGACGGGACAAGAAAGCATCTACCACTACTTTAATATGTGGAGGACAGTTTCCTTTGAAACTTCAATGTCACTGTAAACTGACTTCTGACCAGAACAGAAGAGGAACACGCACACATGTACACAAGCAGTGATCTTAGGGGTCCTGATGATAAGAAGGGGGGCGTGCATCATACACAGCAGCAGACACAACAAGCTGACACACACATGAAAACACACACACACATACCCTAATAGACAAAATGCATGTATCTACAAACCTATTTTTGAACTGGCATTAAAAAAAACACTCTTTTCTTGCTTTTGCTGTTCAAACCTACAGGACATTGTTTTAAACTCCTATGGTAATCCAAAACTTTCCAAAGATATTAAATATTTCAGGCTGAATTTAAAACAAATGCGTTGTTTCCATTTGACATAACCTACCCGCGCTGTGCTGTGTTTCCTCTCCTGTGTGTCCTTTGTTTCCACCTCTGTCTCTCTGTCATCCAGAGCATCGTCTCCACTGCTGTATCCCGAGGCCTTTATCAAACGTCACAGTGGGTGTTGCGTTTAAGAAAACAAGCTAATAGCAAAAATGACACCAACCAAGAATGATGCCGTGTCCGACAGTTTGCCAGTTATCAATACTATTACCAGTGAAATAAGAAAGCAATGCAGAGAAAGAATAAGAGAAGGAAATCTAGTTGCTTGCTGAAGTGGTAAGGTTTTTTCTAAAGTCCTGTAGGAATTAGATTAATTATTTAATATATGGCACTTACAGAAGGCACAAAAGGAAAAAAGTTGTCAGAGTACTGCTTAAGGTTACAAATTTTACTGAGTCACTCAGATAGATAAAGACTACCAATCCCAAGTAACTTGGTATTTTTATTAAGTGAAGTCATTTGACCACTAGGTGGAGCTGTTGAATGACCTATATGTTATTTAAAATTTTGTCTTAAACAGTGCGTGTTCCTGTGCGTCAACCACCCTTTACTTTGTTTATGTGTGTGTTTCTCACATAAGGATCATCGTCTTCACACTGTTCCTCAGCTGCTCTGGGATCATCTTTTATCACCAGCTGCTGTATCGATCCCTGGAGAAAGAGGACAAAAGACCTTACCTGGGTTCTACAGGTATAATAACTCAGATAACATATCTGGAAAAAAATCTCTCAAGCTAATATATTCACTGAACTATCATCTTAATTGTGGTATTCACATTAAATAAGTTATGGGTGTGCATATAAACAGAGTAAAAAAAGACTTTAAGGAGTAGTCATTTCCTACAAAGTTTTTTAGTCACAACAAGAGTCATGTTTCTAATTGTCATGTGTCCTCTGTCGGTGGAGCAAGTGGTATGTTTTTTATCTTTAGGGATGGATTTCTTTGTATAAATCTGCATATTATTCAAACCAGAGTGCCATATTTCAGTTGAAAAGGCAAGACTGACTTGTAGCACCACACACACACTGAAGTACAGTCCACATGCACATGATATCACATGCACTCAAACATCATGGTAGTAACAGAACTGGTTTATATAGTTCTATGGGAGCATTGCAAGAGATGCCCTTTGGTCAACATTCACACACAAACACATGCTGATTAAGGGCCCCATGCCATAGCTGCTTCGTTTGAAGCCCAAGATAACAAACCAAGGACACACACAAGCAACACACAAACACGCACACACATGCACACACACACAGTGACCCAGATATTTCAGACATGACTGCTGCTGTGCCTCAAATATTCTGTCGTCACGCTTCAGATAACCCGTTCAGAAGTCAGGCTACACTAAACAAAGCAGAATAAAGAGGGAATGACCGCATCCACTCACCACGGCAAGAACAAGTGACTAGCAGCCTATTTTATTTTTGTGAGAGCATCATTGAATTGAAAATGGACTGACAGCGATTCCAGTAATAATGTCAGTGGGAATAGAGATTTAGTAGCTGAGTCTTTGAGTTGAGTCTTTGCTCTGTTTAAAATATACAGTATGGTGTCATTCCTATTAACTAAAGAACATTTAATCAACATAAGAGACATTCATTTCAAACACATTTTCTTTTTTATCCCTAACTGGAGTAGTGCATCATCAACCTTACTAAACTTTAAGACATAACATGGCAGCACACTCAAAAGCCAGAGTCAAGCCCTTGATCAGACCACAACTAAGCCTTGTTGACATCTCTGACTTCCTCATCTGCCATCGACTTACTCCCCCATCCTCTCCTCCCTTCCTTCATCGTCTCTATCCTTGACTCCCCTCTTACCTCCATCTCTGCCTCTGATCTTCATAGTTCTGTCCAGTTACGAGTCTGTAGCAAAGACAGCTCAGGAAGTAGCACAAGAGGTGGTCATGACATTTTGATCCTGTTCAGACCTAGCTGTACCCTGACACAGACTGTATCAGAGGTAGATTAGCCTTGTAAAACCATCATCGTCATCAAATTTCACTTTGCTCGTTATGGTTGTTTATTGAGATTCAGTAAGCATGTGCTTGAGTTAGAGGCATGATCAGTGGTATTACAGTGGTATTTACTTTGGATGGATTGGCTCCATCCAAGATGATGCTTTTCATAAATGAATAACATAAGGAGTTTCTCAGTTAATATAAGCTGAATATTGTACATTAGTTGCAGAAACATGATTCATATTATTGACATGTTGAGGCATTGTAGATGTCACCATCATGTTGATAAACCACCCCCTGTAGTCTGCTGATTAGTCCACCTTCTAGCTGTCAAATCAATTAATTTGTATGTTAATGTCACCTTTCCACTGTTTAATGTTGTTAAAGTCCTCTTTACAAAGTGAAAAGAATTTAAAAAAAAACGAGGAAAATGCCTTCATTTTCAACAAGATACTTTAGAGTGGAGCCATTTTGTATTTTCATAAAAACTTTCTCCATGATTTATAAAACATAAAACCCAAGATCAGGTCAAAATGTAGCATATGGCTGGACCACGTATGCTCGATTTAACACAACCTTCCCCCCATTAGAATAATATTCCACCCACACAGGAGGCGGTCAACAGTGGAAAAGTTTAAAACATTTGTTGTTCTTAAAGGCAACTAAAAATGCTATTAATTGTAGTGGTTGGGTCTTCACCAGCCATGTCTTTGAATTGGACAGAGAGCAGGTTTCTACTGTACAGGCCTTTCTCTGTGTTTTTGTTGTTGTTGTTTTGCTTCACTACAGTACCATTTAACTTTGTGTTCTTCATTCCAAGTAGGGTTCAAACTCTCATCAGAGCCTTGGTATATTATAAAAATATGACTCTTCGGCCATTTTGTACAAATTCAGAAGGTCCAATGCTTCAAATGTACTTTCTTGTATTTTGAAAACACAAAATATGTAATGTATTTAATCTTGATATATTTTTCTGGTTCCAGTATTTTGTATTTTATTTTTATACACTTATTTGAGGGCTATTTAGTATTTTGTAAATCAATACATTTTGCTGACTCTTTGCTATCTCTGCTAATCGAGATAACAAAAGTAATGTCCATGACCACTTCTTAATGCTATTTTGGTGATTTGACTCTTACTGTTGTAGTCTGGCTTTCCAGTTCTTACAATCCTTTACATTCAAAATGGGTAACTTTTATATGCAGCTTTTCTGGTAGCTTTCATTTTTAATTTTCTAGGTTCAAAATAAATTTTCTTGGAAACAAGTTGTTTTTTTTAATGTTCTGCTAACATTTTTTTTTATGTTCTGCTAGTTGCTTCCACAAAAACATACTCAGTATTTTGTGCATGCATTTGGTCACAACAGAAATTTTTCAGTTGACTGAATTCTGGGAAGTTTCCAGAGCAGGCAGACTGACGGAAGACAACATTTCAGCTCTTTTACATGGTAATAACAGGACAGAACACACCTACACACACATGCAAACAAATGTAATCCTGAGGCCAACTGAACATGTAATCTGCACTCTGATGTTGACCCTCTGGCAGCCGGTCTCATTCCTCAATACTTCTTGCTTTTTCTACAGAAAAAAAAAACTCCTTGTCTTTTCCTAAAAGATACAAAGACAGACTCACCTACATTTAAAGGATTTCTTTACTTACCACAAACTTGTCGAGCCCTGTGCTTCCTGCGTTAGCTACGAAAATGCCTGAATTGAGTGAGAAGGTGAGTCTTTCTGCCCTCCGGTGGAAAGTTGTTTTCTCTGCCTCTCCACAGTCCATGTAGAGACGCACCTCTTCATGCTCCACCACCACCTGTTCAGACAGATCAAAGACAGTCATTTAATCTAGTGGTTTATGATGGAATTTCTCATTGTTGTCAATATAATGGCCTTTTATTTTTTATTTTTGAAGAACTGACTAGTAAAGATACAAAAATTTAGGTTGATTTGCTGCCTCTTTTTATGTATCATTTTTTCCAGTAGAGAAATTAACACATAAACTTTTTGCATACATATAGGTGGCAGGTGGTGAACAAGGCATTTTTCTGTTTTTACATTAAAATCAAATGTAATACCTAAGTTCTGGTAGTAAAAATATGTACCTTTCTCAATACTCTTGCTGATATAGCAAACATATTTCACTAGGTCCTCAAGGGTTAATCCCTATTCCAATTAAACTGTAAAAAATAAAATAAAATTAAAGGTCTGTATCAGTTGAATCATTTGTCATACACAGCATGTAACGCTCACCGTGAATCGTGTCCACTGTGCCGTCATATCTGGAACACTAAAGGCGGCAGCTTTGTGGCTGTGGGAAGCTTGCTTTCTGTCAGTATAGTACAGTAAGATGCTCTGGAGGCCTCCGCGCACCGGAGTGAGGGCCAAACCCAGCTCCACTACCTTCTGACGGGCATCTGTGATGGCAAAGAGCACGCCTCCATTCTGAGTTTCTGGCCGCACCTGGAGTAAGGGCCAGGAAGACGACATTGGACGTCACTAAAGATTATTGATTTGGCATTTGGCCTCCATTATATTAATATTAAGGTCATACCATAAGACAGAACTATCCACATAGAATAAAAGTTATGCAGTATACGGATATTTCAAAAAACAATATACAGCACTTAGTGGTATTGTACAGAAAAATATACAGTACGTTATAGTATAAAGCATCAAATCTGATCACTGTATGGCATGGTGACCCCTTTAAAAGACAGAATGACAGCATGACGTTGGTTTGAAGGGTCGGAGGGTTAAATTTTCGAGCATTACCGTGACAATGATGGCAAAGTCCCGGTAGAATGACCCAGGCACGAAAGTCTTGGTGGGCCGGCCGATGTTGGCTTCAGGGCCAAAGTTGTAGGCTGGAAAACCCTCATAGCCAGGAGTGAAAGAGACCGAGGGAGGGAGGGGGACGCCAATTAACTCGGTCAGGTCCAGATGGCCTCCTGAGCCTCGTTCTGACAGGGACAGAGACAATGTAATGTGTGTAAATGGAACCAAAGAAGGAGTAAGATACCGAATGTCAATACAAAAGTGGTCAGAGTGCTCAAAATGCGAAAGATAACGAACTTAGCCAGATAATTACTATTGAACATAGTGTTTTTAGAGTATTTATAAGCACATATAATTACTTCCCAGGCATCGTTTCATTGTTCTAAAAAGTTTCTTCTTTTTAAAAATATTTCTTTAACTGCTTGTTTTTTCCCCACTGACAAGAAAAGTTTTCTTTTCTTGACAGTGCGATAATTTGACTGAAACATCCACTTGACACTTTGGAATAAAGGGAACCAGAATCATCTTGACACAGCTTTAATTTGACTTGATTTGATCCAGACTCTGCTCACGCTTCACTGCTCTGCATAGACATAATCCTCCGAAACAGATATGCAGACATAATGGCTGGCAATTAGAGTATTTAGTATGTTTGTGAAGAGATGGCTTCACATTCCCTTGACCACCCCCCCCCCACTCTGGAGCCTGTCTCCTGTAGCGACCGACTCACCTCTGTGTTCCGGGCAGACTCACCCGTGCTACCTATATCCCTGTCTTGCAAGTACACACACACAAACATAAATGCGTCTGCATACAGTGCCCACACATCAAACGCACATCTCACCCACGTGAACACACAAACCCCAGACCAGACCAGACCAGACAAGCCAACATTTGGGGGTCTCTAATTCATCAGCCTGACCAACTGGAAACATACCTGATTAGAGGGTTTAAGGAGTGTGTGTTTGTGAGGGTGCGCTTCTGTGCACCACTCGCACCACTACAAGTGGAGCTCTGCACATTTATTGCTGCAAACACAGGTGGTGAGGTGGGCAATCACGACGTGCAAACGAAGTACACACACACACACACAAACACACCAAAGCCCTTACACCTCCAGTCCAGATGTGAGGTCATTAGTGCTCTGTAATGGCTTGAAAGGGACAGACAAAACGCTGCTCTGAGACAACTCGTGCTAAAAACAACGTGCTGTCCAGTGGCCACTGACTGCAGAGGTTTAACTTTTCATTCCTGCTCTGTGAGACACACATTTGAAAATAATGGCTGATATAACCGTTGGAATCTGGTCTGAGAATGACTTGGCAGCAGCGACTTTGTGGTGATTATAATTCATGACTTGGATGGCAGCCATTTCAAGATACAGAAGGACCATGATCACGCTGTTGCTGCTGTGAGGAGTTCTCAAGGTCCAGGTTGGCCAAAAAAAGAAATGTGGGGGTGGGAGGATCAGATACATGGGTTTGTTTTACATTTCATTATCAAACTCACTTTTACTAAACGTCTTACTAAAACGCTAAAACTTAAAGCATCTTTTAGCACATTGTTTTGACGTAACATAAAATCACAGACATAGAACATAGAGAGGACCAAAACATATTTGTTTCAGCTTTCCATCTTTCACTTGTTATATTTACCTAGAAAATAATGATCATATATAATCTACACAAAATACACTTCCCAGCACCAAACAGCAGTAAGACCAAACTTTAACAGCTCACGTAAAATTTTAGGAATCCTAAGTTATGATGGTATACACCCTGTCCTAAATTCACCAACATTGTTAGGTCTGTATGACAAATAAAATGAAGATGGACACCTAAATATCATAATCGAAAGGCTACTCAAACTGTGTGATGATGCCTTTAATTTCCAGGAACATGTATTAATTTTGTATATATCAACCGCTAAGAAGATTCATTTTGGATTTGATCAACATGCAAGGTCTGTTCAAATATTTATCCTGGGCTGATAATTTTGAAGAAAACTTAAAAGATAGAAGCTAAAATTGAACGCCCATCTGTTCTTATCCATTGAAGCCAGCTAGCTAACCAGTGAAAAGTGAAGTGAGACAGCCATTGTCAAGAATACAGGCAGCCTCATGTACGTTCTAAACAGATACAGGCATAACAGGACGACTGATGATTGAAGAATTGAGCAGTTCTGTTTAGGATTTCTTAAATTAAGATACAAGGTCTGAGATAGATAGGACAAAGACATTAGTTAGTTTAGTTTAAGTTAAGATAAGACAGGATTTTTGTCTTTAATGATGACCTTTGTGTCCATAAACACAACAACAAACTCCAAATAAAAGTAAGTTGTATAAAACAAAGAACAATGTCTCAAAACTGTAGACAAGTACAGTGTCTGAGTAAATGTCCTAAATCACCATTAGTTTTGTCTCACACACACAAACACACACACAAGCCTATACAAATGAGTTACAATGCCAGAAAGGTCACTGGCCAAATCAAATTCTAATAGCATCATGTGCCATGGATTTACAAGTAGATATTTGGACATAATTTACATTGACACAAATGTAATCTATGTATTTCTGATAATTTATTAATTCCTAAATTGGTTCAACTCTTCTGTGAACATGTGCAAATAAATCCAACATTAAGTGGCTTATTCTATAAACACACTATCAGTAAGACAGTTAGGTGGTCGGTCAGTTCACCCGTTTTCATTCATTGCATTTATGTCAACACCAAATCAAACAGTCTGTATGTCATTTTGCACCACATTTTCCCACCTCCTCCTCAACCTAATCCTCGTCATGTTGGCCACATGGATTCTTGATCAGCTTGTGGAGACTTATAAAACCAAAACCTCGCTGCCTATGACCTTTTAAACCCACCTTCACCCTGCTGTGCCACACAAAAGCTTCCAGCTGCTTGGCCTACTCTCTCTAGATATTTCAGACTTACAGACAGCATGCTACAGAAATAAATTTAAAAAAAACAAACACCCATGTTATGTCTTCACATTTACACAGAGTTGCTTGACAGTTAAAAGCACGATTTTCTTTACAGATACTCCACAGTGACAGCTGCTCTCAGTGTTTTGGGCATCTAAAATTTCATGGTGCTCCCATCCAGGGATCCTTGCAGTTTGTGAGCACAGTGTCTTGCTTAAAGTTGCACTAATCAATATTTTCAGATTAACACTGGATTTATTCATTATGTGTACTGTCAAAAGGGGTGGCTCATGGTGACTTTCTGCATCTTTTAGTTAACTGTTTCACTCTCACCACTCTCATCGACCTTGTTCCCACCAGCACCAGGCAGTTGATTTTAATTTAAAAACTTGAAAAACTTTTTGTGACACTGTAACACTCACCACTCTTCCAGTGTTTCAGTGTTTTGTATTGGGACCTGGCTTTGCTGCCTCCGCCTGCATTCTCCTGTGGAGGTATGGTCCCAGGTTCTACAGTGCTGTGGCCAAAGATTGACACTCCTGGGTTGGGCGTAGGGGCCAGCACTGACCCCTCTGTCTGGATACTATGCTCCAGAGCTTTCTCTGTCACCCCGTCCTCCTTTATGTTCCACTCTGTGATCCCTGGTTTGACAGAAGGGCCCAGGGGTGGGATGGAAGCAGGAATGGAGGAAGGAGAAGGCGACATGCTACTTTTAGAGCCCCTCCACAATAAACGCCACCACTGGGCTTGTGCGGGAGAGGAGAGGAGGAGGAAGAGAGCAAGAGAGAGGTGAAAGGCTCCCATCCTCTTACTATGTCTTGCATGAATGTAGAAACACACCAATCCTGTTAAATGCAGCAACAAATTACTACACACGTGCACACAAGCTATTGGCAAGACACAGTGCTAAGTCTCCAGCTTTGAAAGGATGCACACAGTCCTACTGCCCATGCAGAGTCCTGCAGAGTGTGTAAAATATAATCTCAGTAATCCAGGAGACCCAGTAGCACAAAAAAAATTCCCAATGAACCACCTTGCAGGTTCTTCCAGTCCTTTCTGCTGTTCCTTCTCCTTTCTTTTGATTTGTCTCCTCTCTTGTTATGTGCTCCCTTTCTCCATGTGCCTCTCTCTCTTGTTCTGTTTGCAACTCCCTGACACCCCCCCCCCCTCCTCTCTCCCTGTGTAATTACAAACGCCCCCTCCTCTGGTACTCTACAACACAGCAGACTTGATTTTCTCACCCCTTTTCTCTCAGACAGGCAGATTAGAGAGTAAGTTCGTTCACTGCTCCCTCCTCCATCTCCTCCTCCTCCTCCTTTCCCCTCGCTCCTTTCCTCCCATCCTTCCATCTCTGTGGTCTTTCGGTCTGCCACTCACGCCACATGTACAGTGTGTTAAGTCAGTAACACACCCAGACACACAGATTTTGGATAAGGCCCATCAGTTACAATGCTGCAGGTGCGGCTAATACAGAGGCAATGTCAAAAGGAAAACACCTTAAGGAGCACACCATGATTCATTTAAAACGAGCCCATTAAAAATTGGCATAGGGTGATGACGAGGCATGGGGTGAGATGTCCAACAAAGCACTAAATAAATGAGTAGCAGGGAGGTTTCTTTATAAGACATTGTGGCAAAGCAAATCCTCCCTCATCTCCTGTGGGACAAAAAATGCTAATGGACAATCATATAATTTGTGAACATCAACCCCAGAATAAGCCTGCACTAAAATCTTTAACGACAATGTTTGATATCTGTAAACTAATCTATGGTGATTGAAATGAAATAAATTCAAGTCTACTGAACTGAACTAAAGTGACTCAGATGTATAAGAACATACTTATATTGAAATGCTTAAAATAAAAGGCAGATAATTCATCAAAAATGGCTTCGCAGAGAACATTTGTGAGGCACCTAACTAAAATTAAATTTTTTAAATACAAAAAGTTGAATGGAAGCTTTTATAAAGTGTGGACTTTCTTTCTGCTGCAGCTCAGTGATCAGAAAGAGAGGCCCCGTGTTAGTGATGACAAAGGGATGCCTGTTCTGTTGTATCGAGCTTCTCTAAATGTTTGGTGAGGTCCAGGATGAGGGCTGGAGTGCTGCTGGGGATCATTGTATGGACACACAGGGGCGAGGTCACACTAACCATGTTTTGGTGCACTTCGGGAAAACGTCAGTGGCAAGATGACTAAAAATATGAGTCTGTCTTCTCCCACAAGAAGTTAAGTTTGTCTGGGGTTAAAATGCAACCTGAACTGAATACAGGAAACAACTCCAAAATGCAAGGGTTTATGGGTGTAAAGTAACTATTTGCTTGGGCAATGTATAACAAAAGAGAGGGAAAGGAAGTGTTATGGCAATAAAGTAGGCCAGGTTCAGGTGTGATGAAGAGTTTAGGAGACTGATGGAGGCTTACACAGCACTGTTTATTGAACCCGGCAGAGGAGATCCATTGTCAGGATACAATGTGTGAACACATGTAATGCCAACAACATACTTTCTGTCTAGGAATATTTATCCATCCCAGACCTACATAGATTCACTAAGTGTCCAAATAAGATTATTTCCCACTCCTATATACATGTGTGAACCTTCTATTTGATATTGGTTCAAATTAAGACACGATGCCTAACAAACTTAACCAAAAGTCATACTGTGTGTCATTTAAGCACATGCAGCACTTCCTCTATAGAGCTGGTCAGTCTGTCTGTAATGAATCAAAAAAACAGAGTCTGACCTACTGTTTTGAAGAGTCCCTGGCTGTCACCGTTGGCTCACTTTAGCTCAGCAATTGACTAGCATGACCTGGGGAAACCTCTACCATCCTAAAATTCCATCACAGGTCAACCTTTTTTCTTTATGCTTTGTACTTGATCCATGTAGTTGCTCATTTTCTTTTTTCTTTTTTTTTGGCTTGGTGGACAAAGCAAAATGCAAAAGTGCAATGGAAACAGACGTGGCGAATAAATCCTGACATTTATGAAGCATGTGACTTCAATGTCCACTGAAGCTTTCACTCCACTTAAGCGATGGGGTGGCCCTGCTCAAGAAGTAGAGCAGGTCATTCACTAATCAGAAGGTTGGTGGGTCAATCCCGGGCACCGCCACTCTGAAAGGCTGTGCCATGAATAGGTGAATGTGACATTAACTGCAAAGCGCTTTGAGTAGTCAGAAGACTAGGAAAGACATTATAAAATTCCAGTCCATTTACCAAACATCGGATCTGTGTGGAGTGATGCAAAGACTGTAACTTTCTTAAAATGACAACATGAAACAAATATCAATCTTGTTGCTCCATTTTCTGCTGCAATGTTTTAATTGGACCTGACTAGAATAAGCACCACCAACTGTTCACTTGGTTGAACCTTATTTCTAATACTCACATTATGGTAGTGGATGAAAACATTCATTAATTCACACTGTATTGTCCATATTCTGGAAAGTCAATTAAAATTTGGTTAAAGAAATTTGATAGAAACTTGACAACTGTTGTTGAAATTCTGAGTTTTAGTTAAACCCATTAGCCTTCATGGTAAGCAAGTTCTAAAAAAGTATTTTTGGTGTTTCTAATAATATTAACAATACCTGCATTTTCTTAAAGTGACAGTGAACCAGCATGCACAAGGACCAGGGCCCTGAAACCAAAGCAGCGAAATAGAATTCAGCCATCATTAACTGATATGTATGGACTAGATCAAGAAAGCATATATTTAGAAAGAGAATAAAGAAATATAAAAATCATTTAACTAAAGTAAAATATTTTAAATTAACATTAAATCAAATGACCGTGTCAAGGAGTTACAGCAAACCCACAGAGATTATCACCCAAATCTGCAGCTAATGGAAGCTTATCCGCCTCTTATACTGTAGGTCATTGTTTTGGCTTCATGGCCTACACATTTACTGTATGGCTCAGTCTTACCCGCTTTCATCAAACACCAGGTTGTTTCCACCTCACAAAGCACCATAAACCCACTGTAGACAACATGCCCAGCAGCAAACAGCAGGCAGACAAGGTTAGCTGCTAGCTGGCGAAACAAATCAAAGATTTCACATGCTACAGAGACAGATATTCTCAGGAGTTGGTGGAGGGGACTCCAAACTAGACTTAAAAAGAGAGTGCCAGTTGTACTTACACTCGTCATGTGGCATGAAGGATGACTCCAAATAAGTAATTGACGTACAGTTGGCTATGTGTGTGCAGGGACATTTTGCTAACATGTTTACCATAACAACTTTTTAAGCTAGGTGGCTACATGTCATTAAGTTTGTTGTAATGTTTTTCTGTCTAATTCACAGCTAATTCATTCATGTAACTTAAAGCAAGTTCACTTCAAGCCAAATTAACATTAACTAATTGACTAATTCCTTTCAAAATCATTTAAAAGATATATATCAGCAAACCTTGTTGTCTTTTCACTGTGTAGCCTACTTGTGCATTGCAGTCTGAAGTTATATAGGCACAATATGAGATGAATAAATTCTAGTTTTTGTTATCTTCACAGCCATCTTTATTGTAAGGAAGACAAATTGTTGGGAAGGGAGAGGGGGGGTTTGTACTGTGTTACAACTAAATGTTCTAAATGAAAAATGTTCAAATTCAGACGTTCGGACTTACCATCCTGTTTATTGTTTCCTAATTACGTTTATACAGTTGTTAGGTGAAACCCAAGATGGATCAATACTGAGACTATAAAGAGACACTTCATTAAAACATTTGCAGACATACGTACAAGGAAACCTGCACTATACAAAAAAACGCTCTCTGCTTCGTTCCACTACTCTCACACAGCTTGCCCTGGACTCGTTGTTCCCCACCTACATGCCCCCAGACACACCTGGCTGAGATCTGCACTCTTCCAGTTAATTGTGTTGATCAAAATCTGAATACATGATTACACAAAATCCAAGATATCACAGCTGTTAATGACTAGTGTTTATTGCACATATAGGTCAAAACAAGTGTTGTCGGTGCTATCTTGATAAATTTGATCAGACCATGAGAGCCTTGCTGAACACCACACACTAACGGATAAACAGTTGTAGGAGGAAAAGGGTGGGGTGGTCTCTAACGGAGCACATGATAGGTTTAAGATTTAAAGAGAGGGTGAGGGAGGAAGCCCCCCAGGGAGCTTGAATTAGTCATGGATTAGGGGGGATGGAATGGGATGGGGCGAGGATGGGTTAGAGGTGGTCAGGAAAGGGTGGGGTGCAACTTTGACTCCCATCACAGTGAAACCTGGCACGACATACCAACACACACACACACACACACACACACACACACACACACACACACACACACACACACACACAGGATTTAGGGTAGGCCCATATAGCGTACCATCATAGCCCCTCAACCACTGAACCTTCTCTGGGACCTATTACGCTAAAGTGATTTGAGGTGGTCTTTTTTGGATATATAACGGTTAGAAATTAAAAAAAATATAGAAGATGAATATATGTCTTATATATATATGTCTTTAATGCAGTATTAATGTTTTTGGCCAAAGCAGAACAAGGTGTAATCATAACATTAAAGGTAATAGAATAGAGGCAACTCCACCTATAGGGGGCAGCATATCACATCTGCCAGTAGCAGCATTGTTTGCCGTGCAGCTAACTTTACGGTCCTAACGGCGGACTGAGTCCGGAATGAGCACCAGAACCAGAGCCTGGCGAGTTACAACACAACCAGCCTCAGCAGCCTCACATTGATCACGGCCAGATCAGATCTGGACACAGCCACCAAGACCAACAGAGACCAGTTTGACGACTGGGAATACAGTAACGAGGTGATTTACGGTCCAAACCAGAGCTGGTGATTGTTGGAACATTGGAAATAGTTTTATTTTGTTTTGGTCAAGTTTGATGTGTGTTTTACAATGAATTAATAAGGCAATTCTTTTGGAGAAAGAGAGAAACTTTAACAGAAGGTGGTTGTATTTGTTAGTTTGATAGGGAAAGTGTAGCCTATTTACTTTATTTCAGAAAAAACAAAAACAGGTTGCACACATTTCCCAGCTGAAACTATGCTATACTATTGGGTTATTGCCTCTTTAGGTAAGTACAAGTGGCATTACAACACAGGAAGAGTCGGGGCTAGCTCATGAGCATGCTAACTGCCGTGCACATGACTGCTACTTCTTCACATTCTGTTAATAATGTTAGTTCATGTTTTGACTGCTTACCAGTGCACCTTTATCAATCAATAAAGACACAAATAACCCTATAAAGTTGCTGTGTAAAGCTTGTTAGCACACAGTTGACTATTAACACATCCAGCTATCCAAAATATCAGGGGAAGAAAAGGTAGGCGGTTACAAAGCCATTATCTGCTACACTATGACTAATGGCCATATTTGAAATAACAAAAAGAAAGTGGTCACTTTCATGTGTAATAGCTGGTAAAACGCTGCCACATTCTTAAGAGTATTTTCAGACCCTCTTCTCTCTGTACATGGTGACCCCATTTAGGGCCTCTGGATTCCAGGAAGAGTAACCCCTTCACCCTTCACCTCTCTCTCACTTCCCGCTCTACCTAGCAACCTCACCAACAATAAAGTCTAATTGGTTTACTGTCACAGCCTATCACACGGAGATCATGTGAATTTATTCACAGAAATAACCATTTAAGTGGCTTCAGGAGACTGGAAATCACAGGACTAGTAGATATGTGTCCATATGAAATGATGAGTCAGACTTGAGATGAATCTTGATCCATTTTAATCGGCTGTTTTATGTTTCAGACACTGTAATATATGACATTATTATCTGAAATATATCTTAGAGTCAGGCTAAATGGTCATTTTTAACTCTTAAAACACATTTGTGTTCCATGCAGTTATGAAATTGTCAGCAACTTTTGTCAGTCACTTCAAAAGAAGAGAAGACACAATTAAGCGGACACATACACACAGGGCACTCAAAAAAAAGAACTTGTAACACATAATAGCACTCTGGCACAACCTAGTGGTGATAAACAGTAATGCATGCAGACTACAGTGAAGAAAACTTCACTTCAAAATTTCAAAAAAGCCAAAATGGTCATGTTACCTTAATAGAAACTACCAAAGTAATAAAGTTATGACCTGGAAAGGTCCATGTACTGAAAACATTTACCAGACCATTTAGTTTTGAATTTTACATTTACTTTAAATAAAATTTTGATTACTTGACTTTACAGGAAGTCTAACTCCTGCTGGGCTACATTGAAAGATGTATGTAGCATGTATATATGATTTGGTATATCAACATTTTTGTCTTTGGTAAATTTATTGTCACAATAACCAAAAAAATACTAGCTACAATAGCCTGATTGCATAGGACACACCTCCCTAATAGGTTCGTAGGGGTACAACAAAATATTTCACTTGTTTAAAATAGTCCCATAGAATTTAGCCATAAGGTTTCTGTGCCAAATTAAAGGACAACATAAAATACAATAATCTCTGGGGGATTAAAGAAGCAGTGGCTAGCAACTCTACCTGCTGACAGCCCTTCTGTAACAGTCTGACTCGCTGTCCAGTCCAAAGATGCACATGAGAGTGTGTTTATTCTTGTTTTTGTGCGTTTATACGTCCTACGTGTGTGTTAGGGTGTACAAGTTGGTCCACTCTGCCAATTAGAGCGAAAGAGGTTTTGGCTCACTGGCTAGTCTTTTTGTGCCAGAACAACACAATAACTCATTTATTAGGCCCTACAAGGCACTATACATTTTTTAAGAAAATAATTACTATTTAAAGAAAACAAATAACCACAATAATTAATTGATTAATTCAGCAAAGCTCAAAAAACTACTGCAACTTTTTACACATTCTGTCAAACAAGCTAAAGACCATCTCTGACACTCAAAGGGGCTTTTTGTGTTGTTTTTCTTTTGTATATGTGGGTGTGACTGTAGAGTATGTTTTATTATTCCTAAGGTGGTTTGATTGACACATCCTCTTAACCAACCCTAAAGCAGACATTTGTGTGGGTGGGCTGCAAAGGTCAACAGAGAGGACCTGTTCTCAGGTAATGGTATACCACACATGCACACTTTCAGACACTCGACACACATGCACACTGTAGCCAGTAGGCAAGTAATCAATGAAGCCTGTGTTACAGCGCTGTTTTTCTCATGCACCTCCCCCTCCCTCCCTTTCTCCCCCCTCTTCCGATGTGTTTTCATTTCATATTTCTAGGTCATGTTCCGTCAGGAAATGTCGGAGTACATTTATAAGCTTTTATTGGAAAGACCAGCCAAGAACGGCTGTTCAGCCACTAAAAACCAACATCATCATCACGTTGTGAGTCATTATCCAAATTTAGTTTAAAGCAGAGGCTTTATTCAGTCAACAACGCCACTGATATGCATCAAAAAACATGACTAATAATATCAGTACATTGGCCAAAAACAGCATAAAGTAATTTTGTCCTTTTAGAGGTGGTATATTTTAAAAGGTTTCAGGAAAATACTGCAGATACGTGTCTATGATCTAGATGTGATCAGTGACTGATGATAAAAGGATTAAATGATTGACTGAGGAAAGAAGTTAACAACAGGTAATACACAAAATAAAAAATCCTGAACTTGTCAGAACAAAGAAAGAAGAAGGAAGATATCATCAGCTAAAAACTGAGTAGAGCATGGATGTAGTGGATGGTCTACCAACCAAAACTTAATTAAAATAGCTTTTTCCACTGACAAATAATTTTGAAGTAAATTAATGAATTATAGGAAAAGCATATTTTTTAATTAGTTATCTAAATCATTTTGTTACAGGTTAATAGGATTTGTTAAATGGAGATCAAAATGTTTCCCCACTTGTAATTTACAACTACATCACTGAGGGGCAGCAACACTTTCTAGCTGTGGCTCAGGAGACAGTCAAGGTTGAGTGGCGATCGCATGAGTGGGACCGGACCTGTCTGTCTGATGGAATCCCCTTTGTGTTCAGGGCAGCAGGTGGGAGACAAAAAAAAATTCGAGGAATGTCGGAGATGATGTTAGACGTGCACACGCGCAGACATGCACAACGACACACTCACAAAGGCACACACTCTCAGACTCTTTGAACCTCTAGCTCAACCTCCAACCTCAGAGAAGACAAAGGGACTACCTGTGGGCAAAGGGGCCTGGGGTGGCCTGGGAGTGAGTTACAACCTATCAGTCTCTATCAGTTCTCCTCTAAGTACAAACAAGAGATTGCGATTGGCCACAACATAACAATCTGTGGGAATAAAACCACTAAATTCTGAATGTAGGAATATTTGACTTTACTAATATCTCTATACACATGTGTCAGGTAGTTAAATTAGTGGTGGCAATGGTAGCAGAAATATCAGTAGGATGTAGCAGGTATTAATCATCATCATTATCATGGCTGTCATTTCTTTGGTTATAATTAGTAGTGACATTAGTAGTAGTAGCCCTTGTTTTTAAGTACGCCTAATGAAATCTTTTGAGACAAATTCATCTTAAGCATGGGAAAAGGGGGGGAGGAGGGACAGAGGAAAAGAAAGAAAGCATACACAGACAGGGCTTCTTTAGAGCAGACGACAGGAAAAGAAAAGAGGAACAATAACAAGAAGAGAAAAGAAAATAGGAGAAAAGTGGGAGTCAGAGAGGTTATCAGAAGGAGAGTTTGACCCTAGGATAGGATTAACCCCCCCCAACCCTCAAAACAAACAAAGAGTAACCAAAGACATGGTTCCAATGGAGCAAAACGGTGATTGATACCTGATCTCTGTCTCGACAGGATCTTGTCTTGTACGTGAGGAGGGTGTGCCACTGTCAGTCAGCGGCCAGTTTGTTTTAACTGTGTGATTCAAAAGCATCAGGAATTTAAAGTGGCCCTAATAAAAGCCCCCGTTAAACTTAATTTTAAATCAATTTCAGACCTGTGTGCTCCTCATGAAAGTCTGCATATCTGACATTACGGTCGATTTAGATGGGGAATGCACACAGCCAATTACATTAGAGAAGTCACAGGGTCAACATAAGCCCTCAGATAGAAACACAGCTGACTAGAGAAGCTGACCAGAAACGTGGTAGGGTAAATTCAGTCGACTTAACTTTCATTATCTTTACGGGTCTCCTCCATTCTTAAGATAATCTATACAGAGTGGACAGACTGATTCGCTGATTCAAAGGTTAAAACGACCTGTGTGGTCAACTATCCATCCTGCTAAAGAGGGCTTTAGCAGGAATCCCTACAAGCTCCAGGTTTTGTCCTGTATGTGACCTTTGACCCCCTCTGCCCAGATTATTGATCATCTTTCAGCTCAGTGTTTTGATTTAAGGGCCTGAAACATTACCATGGTTGTTTCTAGGTGATTTAGCCACTTGGTTTCAGCAAATAAGGACCAATAAACCCACTGTATGCACCAAACAGCCAATTCAGTTTCCCTGCGTCGGGTTGTCGTGCAAATAGGCATCTGTTTGGAAATATTTTGGCAACTTGTTGTATGTTGTATTACCAGCTTGTTCCACTCTCCCAAGTGTCCATTTTTTAAAAAGTGACTTTTGCTGACTCAAGGCCACAATTGACATTTACGGGATCATGGTGAAAGTGAGATAATTTCTGATTTGGGCTCTATGTAAATAAAATCAAAGTGATTTGAATTCTAATTCTAAAACACAGTATAACATATTGAAACTGCACAAGTTAAGAAGAGTCAGAAAGTCAGCAAACTGACCCAGTAATGTCAGTTATGAAGCAATATGTAGCTAACGTTTGCTATGGTAAGCTAACATTAGCTGCTGGTCATACCACCAAGTAAGGCTGTAGCAGCAAAAAAAACTGGCAACACGGTCTTTTATTACTTATGGATTTAAGTTTGTTCATATGTAAAAGGAATATTTTGTTATCTTCTTTCAAAAGTTGTACATTTAAATTCTAATATTATGAAATTAAGCTGCCAGCTGCTACGACTTAGTGGTTTGGTGGCTGTTGACCAGGCAAAAATGAGTGTTATGTTAAATTGCTTGGGATGGAAGTATGAAGTAGGTTACTAAGACAATAACCAACTGACTAACGCTGTAGCTGAACTTCTGACTTCAAACACACACACAAACACTCAATGTTCACTCAATGCCATACTGTCAGGCCTACAACATTTTCAAATAAAAGAATGCATTGTTTGGAGATGTTAGGAGGTCAGAGGTGGACATCTGCAGAGGGACAGTTTCCATTACATCAAGTGTCCCTGGCTTTCACCCCGTTACCCCCCTACCCCCCTGCCCTGCCTCCCATACTCTCACTTCACTCCTTGAAATACACAATCATAGAGACAGACAAAAAGAGGTCTTCCATTGTGCAGCTCAGCGACTTCTTTCCCAAGAGCTGGTGCCTGCTGAGATAAGTGGGACAGCTGGACACAGAGGGACAGTGCAACGCGTTAGACAGGCAGGCCGGCACACAGACAGACAGGTAGTCTGAACTGGCGTCTGCAGCAAAATTGGTCTCATTTGGTGCCCAGTCCCTTCTCTAACCTCATTTCCCCCTGTGTTTGTTTGATCATTTCATAAACAGCGAGTGAGTGAGTTTGATAAATAATTCAATTAACATAACTGGAGACTGTGTTAAGAATATTGTTGTAATATAACATATTTTGCAACATTAGGTGACAGGTTTTGAAGAACTTTGGCTAATTTGATTAAAGAATATGAAAACTAGAAGATGTGTCAAAATTTTCTAGAAAAGAAGAAAGGTTTCTACTGTTACTGTAAACTTCATTACATACGATGTCTTTAAACAAGCTTACTTTACGTACGTGTTAGGCCACATGTATTATAAACATTTTTGGGGGGATTACAGTCATTTCTAATTAGGATATTATACAGTGAGGGCATGGATAGCTCATTTGAGAAAAAAGTGATTTATATTGAACCAACCAAGCAATTCATTCATTCACCAATTTCTCCAAATATGTGGTAACATAGATACAAGTTGCTGGGCTATTTACATCATGTATGTCCTGATTATGCATGTATAAGGCATAGGGCAGTGAATGTGAGAAATCTCAGTGTGTGTGAGTGCCTGCATGCTGGGTGCTGGTGGTGTTTGCTCAGCTGCAAGCGTTGTTCTCAGAGCAAACAATCTCTTAGAGATTCCCTCATCAGCTCATCTCCTCCTCCAATACGAATGTTAATGAAACACAAGCGAGGCGCAGTGATGGGGAATTCTTTTACGTATGCGATCCTGTAGAAAGTGCCTGTTACTGCCATTGTTTAAGGTGTGACAAACAAAAGCATTCATGGCACTGTAAGGAGTTTTAGCCCATGTCTGTAATCACAGTGAAGCAGGTCAGTGATGTCATTATTGTTTGTAATTTGGAAGTGATCGACATTGTGTATTGTGACAGACATTTGATGTGACCTGCTCAGAATGAAAAACAACCTTCAGAGAAATGTGACAGGAAAATGTTATGTCATGTTTGCTCCACAGTCCCCTCTGGCAGAGAATCCTCTGACGTCCACCCACTGAATTCGCACCACAAAAATCACTATTGTTTAGAACTGCAGAAGCTGTGCAAGGCAGTATTTTCCCATTTGTGTATTTGCTGAGATAATTCGTTAGGGCAGTGCAGATGGAGATACCTAAAGGAGCAGACAACACTAGACTAAAAGAATTGAGAGTGTTCCTCTGGCATGGGATTAGGCCATTCATTTACATGTGTTGGTGGCAGATTTCTCCAAAAGCTTAGTTTACATAACTGCTTCAATCTAACCCTTAAAATGATCATTTATCATCATTGTCCTAGAAGTTAAAACATTTCAGCAACTTCATTAACCAAAAAAAGTCATCCAATCTGCACCAGGATTTCTGAAAGCGGCAGAGCTGTCCTACCCTGCGAGGAGTGTTCCTAGAGAAGGGTACATTTTATACATAAAATAATATATTTCTTCAAAGATATATTAGTAAAAGGAAACTGACTCAGTGTGAAACTGAAAAGTTAAATTGACTTGATGTTTTCTGAATACTGTCCATGACGTGACACTTCCTTGATAAGTGGTTTTGCTGCACTCTCCCGTTTACTTCCATTTCATACCTTTTCGTACTTTATCTGAGCTTCCAACAATGCTGGTCATGTTTGACACCTTTCTCACTTCGCATTTTCCACAGGTACGGTCAGCTGACTCAGCTGTGATATACTGAGAGTCGTTAGGAGCACCGACAAGCAAAACAGAGACTTAAGAGCGGCACATCCACACCGCCTCAGGGAAGGACAGAGGCTGAGTGAAGGAGAAGGATTTGAGCTGCCGTGTTTAATCCAAAGGTAAATAATGAAAGGGCAGCTGTGGCACAGAATGTCAAAACAAAGAACCTCTGGAGGAGCAGATGTGAAGAGGACTTCTATCAAGATATATCTGTCAGAAATTTAAAGCTGTACAGACAAAACGGCGGGTATATTTTGGTTGAATATTTAAGAATTTAATTGCGACAAAAATAAACCTAAATTGAAATCATTCGGTTGAGTAGTGTTAGCACTGTTAGCAATTTAATATTTAAACAGACAGATCTGTCCTCAAATAGAGAGAGTGCTGGTGTTTGTGTGTGTAAATGTGTATTTGTGTTTGTGTAGTACTCTCCGTCAGCAAACAGCCAAACGGCCATAATTTCAGAAGCCACAGAGTCAGACCCAAATATGCAAAAGCATACCTGAGCATACACACAGAAGAACAGTGTACTTTCCACCTTTCCTTTAAAATTTAGGCAGTTAGAAGGTTACTTCAAAATGAGTAAAGTGCACATGATGTTGTACACGCTGTACTGCATGTCAGAGTAGACTCACAAAATCAAACAGACAGGTACCTTAAAGACAACGTAGTATAATTCAGACACATTGTTATGGTTCAGATTAGCCTAGTTGCAGACTTGTATGTTGTTGCTAAGTCTCAGATTTTGGTTCAGTGATTCAGATAGATAATTGACTAATAATACAGTATTTAAGTCAAATGGCAGTTCAGATTGATTACAAGGCAACATCTTGATTTGAGGAGGTTTTGTGAATCTTTGAGAATCTTACTTTCTGGCACTGTATGGACAGTTGTTTTTCTTCCCAATTTCACATGGCCATTTCACAATTTCACATTTGTGGCTTACAAATGTATCCAATCCATCACTGAGATGAAAGGATAGCTCACTCAGTTAGGCTCTGCATGTCCCATGTGATTGCATCCTGCACAGGTGATGAGCATTATTGTAACCTCTCTATGTGAAACTTCCCTTAAACGCTCGTGCAGACTACATGACTTTAAGCGTCGACCTGTTCAGACTGCACAACTTGCCGTCTTGTGACCGAAGTCTTGACTTAGTCTTGGCCTAAAAGACATTGTGGTGTTCACATTATGTGACTGATGGTAGACAGGGAGTGACACACTACATGAGCTGACAGCGGCTGTGTCACCCGACGGCTGGTCTCCAAACCGTCTTTTTGTCAAGAAAACACACGTGAGATGTGAAACAGGAAATGATCCGAACCTAAACATGAATTAGTCGTTGTTTGTTGTTAAAGAATTATAAAGACAAAGAATATGAAAGAATGGATTAGCACACGCAGGGAGCAGGGATTGTCTGAGCTACAGAGAGCTGGAGGTGAGTAAAAAGTGTTTTGCAGAGAAAAAGTAGCTGCCTGCTCTGCCAGCAGCCTGCTCTCATTGGCTGCATGTGGATGTAAAATCAGCCGACTCCTCCAGATATTTGGCATGCTAGATATCTGAATGGCGTCTGCAATGTGTCAGCGATGCGTCAGGGAGACGTTTTGATGCATCGTTAAGTAGTTCACACATAACGACTGGCGGCCACCGATTGATTGCCGATTTACCCCTGAACACAGACTGACGGTCGCCGAGCTCACCGACTGGCAAATCGGGCTTAAAATCGTGTAGTGTGAACTTGTTTAAATCAGACAGGTAGGAAAAATGAAAGTGAACAAAGCAAGAAAGGTAAAATGACTGCCCAATATAAAACAGAACAAATTGTTTGTCAGGTGGTTATTGTCAGTCTGCCAACTAATTACTGGCTAATGCCATCTCATTCGCTCTCTAAACTCACTTTGGTCTCTGTAAAGAGGTATTCAGCACTCATTTAAATAATTGTACTGAATTATCAGTGGACAGAGTCAAGATGCTGTAAATGATAGTGGGCTGAGGGGACACAAGTCCTGGCAGGTGCAGCATGTCGCCACTGATGATAAGTGTTTTTATGAGCGTAGCCAAAACACCCAATGGATGAAGCAGCAGTGCAAGACAAGATATAAAGGAAGATCTCTTTGTTCTTCTGTCAACTGTGAAAGGTAACAGTGTCTTTGTCCTGAGAAGACACAGTTTTGCAGTAAAGAGAAGTTACTCTACTGAAATACGACTTCACATGCGTTGTTTGCTTCAGCTGCATCAAACATTTAGGCTTCAAAAATGTAACTTAGAAAACGTTAAGCTTAAAATTCACTTGATTATGGCTGATCTTCAAAAACCATAATCACTTGAAATTACTGGTGCTGAGTGGATTAATTGATTGACAGAATATTAACCTCAAAAATAAAAACATTTGCTGGGTATTGCTTCTGACATGCAAGGATTTGCTTCTATTCCTTGTCTTATCTGAAAGAATCCTAAATAACTTTGGTTTTGGGACAAAGACACTAGATATGATAATGACATCATTTGAGCCCTTGGAGAGAAAATTTTAATTGAAGAACCAATGACTGCGACCTGAACATTTCAATGTTTTGTTTAAATTTCCTGTCAAGCATTTCATCTCACCTGTGATGACCCTCTCTGTTGATGACCCTGTTTACTTTGTCAAAAATAAAAAAAGATTAATATAATCTACAGACAAACTGATAATGAAAAAAAGAATTAGTTGATACATGTAAATTAAACACCCAAATGTTTGATTTGAAGAGTGTATTACAAAGACTTTGCTTTACTAAGTATTATGTTCTGTATATTCACATGTAGAGTGGGCAGTAACAGTGCGTGTAACTATCTCATAAACATCTATAAAGTGTTTGAAAGTAAATCAAGATTCTCTCACTTAGCAAAAAGACTTTCTCTGTCTGTGTCTTGCCCAGAAGCTTAGATCGAACAGAACAGATACACAATGATAATGATTCATGGTCAACTTTTGAAACAGTAACTATGGAAACTGTGAACCCAAACATCAACAGAAAACCAGTGACATTTCAATGTTTCCTTTCTAAAACCCATTACAGTAACAGCTGTAAATCTGGGTTTTTATCTTTAAAAAAATCATCAGGTCAATCTAATTAATGCGTCTGATATTAGTTTAACTTCCTCTGCAGCAACAGCAGCCTTTTCTCTCCTCAATTTGAATCCAAGCACAGTCTCTTAAAGAAAGCTACATCATCTCAGTGGGCATCACATCATGGAAAGTACAAGACCATTTTCAACGGAAAGTCGTAAGACCCTAAAAGAAACAGCCATTCTTATTTTCATGTTTCCAGTGACTGATTTCTTTCCTATTAAAATCCCATAGAGCTGACCGTTAGACATATACAGCAATGACACCTTTTACAGTTGGCCCATTGTGCCCAACTGTGTTCAAATCAAAGTCTCTCTGGCTGAATGAGCACATTCCAGACAGGACGCCGCTGCAGTGAGGGCGTTCAGTTCTCTAATATATCGAAGACATTTAGGTAGAGGCTCTTTCATACAACTCTATGACATGCTTGCTTGCTTGCCAGGTTTCTAGGCTCATAAAACACTAAAGGAAGAGTGGTGGGAGTTTTATTCCAGTAACATCAGAGACCAAATAGGGTCAAGAGTGGATGCAGTTGAAAGGCTTATAGGTAAAACTTTAAAAAAGTGTAGGTCGGGGGGGCAAACGAAAATGTGTTTTCTAGAGGTGTTGATGTGTCTAGTAGTCATAGCAAACATTCAACAACTGAGGGAACCATAATATGACTGAAATTGTCAACAGCAACATAATATGATTAACTTTTTCTGCACAGAGGAACGTCTGGTCCAAAATAGACTCCTGCTGGGCTCACCTCAAAATCATTTATATTGGCTAAACACGGAACCCTTTCAGAGCAACTCAACCAGCGGCAAATGGAAAGTGAAGGTTCTTGGAGGCAGGAATAAGAGTGTTTTTCAGGGGGGACAAGGCAAAGTTTCAAAATGTCCTTTCTCAGCTGTAGTGTGTCTGGAAATGTGGAAGCCAATAATGATGCTCTGCTCTCTGAAACTGTCCACACTAAGCCAACTAAATCCAAAAGGAGATGCTTAAAATGTAATATGCATTTTCAAATTTACTCCGCTGAGTGTCGACAGAGTCTGAGGGTCACCCTACAACTGGGCTCATAACAACTGTTGTGCCAGGATAGCCAATGAGATAGGATTTCACCCGGCAACCTGTTCTCAACCCAAATCGCTACATGTGGATGCTCAAGACCCCTTGGCGTCAGCCTGGGTACCCTTTAGCATCATTTTTGCACGTTTAGGGCTCAGCGAACTTTCATAATAAAACTAGTAGTTAAAGTTTAGTAACACCCCAATTGGGTAGGTTTAGGCACCAACTTTACTTTTTTAGGTTTAGAGAAAAATCATGGTTTGAGTTAAATTAACTATGTTACTGAGTTAGTTATAAGTTACGTAATGTTATTTACCTAACTTAACTTAAAATTACTAAAAAGAACCAACACTGGTCTTTCTGGGTGAAAGTGAACAAAGTGTTCAACCCGGGAATGAGAAAGGTCTGGATTTAGGGAAAAAAAGCGATTCGCTTTTCAATAATTCAACTATTGTCGATCTGTAACAGGAAGGAGGCAACTCCACTCTCCTACATGTAAGTTGTAACTTCGGTAAGAAAGACCTGAGGGCAAACTTCTTCCATGTGCATATTTTCAGAGCAATGTGCATTTGGAGCAATGGCCGTTTGTTTTAGGGATAACAGGGATAATGTTGGCACTGGTCATAAATCTTGGAATTGTTCCATGTGAACATAAGGGATGACGCCGGGATTAGAAAAATAATATGTGACATATATCAAGGTGTCTCATACAGAAGGGCCCATTCATTTCTGAGGTGTTCGAGTCAGAGATTTAATTCATGAATAGTCTAAACATTGTCATGTGTAAAAGTTACATAGTTACAACTACCAGATATCAACAGGTAATGTGAAGGCTGTCAGTATAAATGGATATTTGGCATAGCTTTGTGTTCCAGGAATCTGAGATGGAGTAAAAGATCTGACATTAATTGTTCAAAGACATTAATGTAGCTCCACTTCAGCAGTTTGGGGATCAAGTGATTTTCTGGTCACAAGACAGTCTCTCTAGACATCAGGCCTGTGGCAGTCTACAATGTGATGAGCTGTGTTCAGTGAGTGAATAATAAATAACTCTAACAAGCACAGCATCCTGCACAAACACCGGATCCTGGATTCGTTCCTTCTGACTTTCTGGAATTGTTTAAAATGGATAAATATTTTTGTCATCCATTGTTAAAAATCTGTCCAACCACATACCTACACGTGCTGACATTAAACTGGCACCCGGACAAGTGTGTTCTCAACATCCCACTTCAAAGCTCCGTGTGAACCAAGCCTCCGTACCGTCCTCTCTGATTTTCTCACACCATTACCATACAAACTAAACATTTCATTTCTCACCCTGGTGCGGCGTTTGACTCGTCTGCCACTTCCCCCTACCTCATTGTAGACACACACACACACAGATACACACAGGATAAAGAGGGAAGAGGAAACCAGGTCGATTGCCAAACAAACTATCTCTTTCCTACAGAGCTGTCTGAGAAGAACCTCACAGCAGGGAGTAACTAAATGAAAACCACAGCAGCAGACAGAGGTGTGAAAATGGAAATGCAAAGGGGGACTGGCCCATATAATGTGTCTCGTAATGGGCCTGTTAGGGAGGTGAAATTTAAGCCATTTAAGTCTAGCCATTGTCATTGGAGACTGGCTAACGTTTTACCTTACTTCTCTGGCATGTTGCATTTTACTGGACCCTTATGGTCACTCTTTTAAAACCTGAGCAGGTATCACAGCCCAAACTGAGCAGCTCTTTAACCCACAAAAACATCATATTGGAGGTCTGTTCAGTAATCGAACCTGATCACTTATTTCATTCTTAGTGCTAAAATATTGTGTTTAAGTTAAGATGACAAGAGACAGTAGGTGGGTTTGTCAACATTACAGTACATGCATATAGTCATCTAAGTCCAGTAAGTCAAATGGGTATGCAGGAGATTGAAATGTGGAGCATAGTTTGCACCTCCCCACACAAAAATTCAGTCTTTAAATTAATTTAAAAGACAGAGACGTCAAAGCAGTCTTGATAAAAGATAAAGTAATATAAAGTAAAATAAAAATAAGTAAGGGTATAATAAAATAGGTAATATAATAAGGAACTAAACCTTTATAATAAAGCAATTGACAGTTTGGTAAGCCACGCCCCCTTACTTAGTTCTTAATTGACTTGAGTTGGTTGAAAATGCCATTTCCAGCTGACTTTTTAATCTTTTAAGCAGACTCCTTAAAGAAAAGCCTTGTAAAGACATCTTAAAATAATAGTAGTTCGAGATGTCCTTGCCTATAGATTTTTTTCATAAACTATAAAGTAATTTCAGGACAGGTTCAGACCTCTGGATCAAATCTAATCACAGCAACCAGAAACGGCCTGACTGTCTTGTGCTGTGTGCAATAACATGAGTTATTAGCAGTGTGATGATTCTATATGGTCAAGAATTTAGCCTTCACCTTTAAATCTGCAACAAGATGACAAACATTCTTAACTTTACAAGGTTACATCACTGACCCCTAAGATGATACATGGAAACGTTAAAATGTATTACTTGATGATCAGACTAAATTGCCTTCCATGGTCGTAAAATGTTCAAGTGGGCTTCGAAGATTAGGCTAGATGGGACTGCACCACCCATTTCATGCCTTTAATAAAGCCCCTGTTGGGTAAACGCCAAACTGCTCCTAAGAATTCATCTCAGCTATTTATGGTTTGTATTTTTAGTAAAGAGCTGAAGCAGCATGAATCTTACCTTCTATAACCTGCAAGGCGGCGGTCAGGCAGCACAGCAGGACGAGATGCAGGGCAGCAGACCACCTGAGGCGACACACCAGGCACATAATGTTAAGTGCTGAACTTTAAGCTAAACTTCAAAACATTTTTAAAAAATGTAATACTAAAAGGTCGCGACGTTAAATAAAAATAGCGTCGGCTGTGCAAGTGAGATGTGTTTCAATGTAGAGCAGGACAATGCATCTCACAGAAGACATGTTGATAGGCTACATCACAGGTCTACTCTGAGGTGTAGCCCACTGAAGACTGTG
>JAPMOB010241679.1:0-14544 GCA_029875015.1 Lepomis gibbosus
GGCAGATGGCCGCCCACCCTGAGCCATGGTTCTGCTAGAGGTTTCTGCCTCTTAAAAGGAAGTTTTTCCTTGCCTGTGTCACCTAGTGCTTGCTCTTGGTGGGAATTGTTGGGTTTCTGTAAATAACTTCAGAGTATGGTCTAGACCTGCTCTTTATGAAAAGCGCTGTGAGATAACTGTTGTTGTGATTTGGCGCTATATAAATAAAATTGAATTGAATTGAATTGAATAGTGATTTAAAATAAAATAGACCAAAGTTCACCTACAGTATATATAGCTCTATTTTAAGGGATTGTAATTTCCAAATCTGTGGCACAGGAAAGAAACACCGAAGATGGAGTAAAAAAATAATGGATAATGGATAATAGCATGTTTCGATTACAGCATTAAAAAATGTCTTTTTACCATTATCATTAATGATGTTATTTAAAAGGAGAAGGGATCCAAGCTGGTTATGTGGTCTTAAACCATGTCTGTGCAAAACTACATGGAAATAAAATGACAGGAAGTCAGTATCATAATGAAATCATACAAAATATGAGAAGATCATTACCCAGTGACTGCCTGTAACAGTAACACGCCACATATGATGCTGCTTTAATGTGACGTCAATTCTGCTGTGACTTCCAGAAAAAATACATCCCAGTACAAATGATTAGTTTATGCAACTGTTAATTGTCAATGATTTCTTGTTAATGAGTCATCATCTTTCAACAATAATTACATTTCCCAAAGCAGAAGCTGCCCTTAAGGGGTTTCCTGTTTGAGAGTTTGCACGTGCAGCAGATCCACAAATCACTTGTCAGACAGCGTAAGTGCACGCCTACAGCTGATTCCTGAAAACCACAAGACCTCTTCAGATAGTGTAATCTGTTTCAGTACACTTGTTTTCTACTGCACTGGATATATTTTAAAAGTAGGAGTCCTGCCTTTATTTGACATTCTGGTAAACAGCTGCTCATGTGAAATCAATAATTACAGAGGCCAAATGTCTCACACTCTTATGTGTAATGAAGTGGAAATATTGTGTCTGCATGCAACAATTAACATGTCATATATCTTTCAAGCTATATTACCTGTTAAAGGTTCTCTGCTGAGTTTTTGTGTATGTAGCTGTTTTGCTTTCAATGGATCCCCTATATTGTCCGTCTCGTGCACAAGCATGAGGTCACACATGCGTGCATAGCAAGTGATGCGGTACACAATTCTGCTAATGGTTTTGCACTATTATATTGATCTACAGGTGGCAAAGTGCCAAGATATGTTGCAATGTGCCGACAAAGGCGGGAAAGCGGAAGACTGCCTGTTAGTAAACATGGATGTGAACAATGCAGGATTTAAAATACCTAAAAAATGGGCTTTACAAATGTTTTATGGATCATCAAGATTTGTGTTAGCCCTCTGGCATACACACAGTGTGTTTTGTTGAGTAACACTGAATGTAAACATAACTTTTGTTTGTTTAGAAGAAGACTACATAGGACACATTTAAATTCCAAAGATCAATCTTGACCTTGGAAATAACAGTTCACTAAACAATCTCATTTTAGGTCCATTTAGCAGCTGTTCTGGAGCTCATCAGGTGTAGTTAAACCAGTCAAATTCTCACTTTTTCTGAGCACTTTAAACCTGCAATTATTATGTTTGGCCACTTGGAGTTAACTTTATTCACTTGGCGCTGAGCAGGTAGAGTACACTGGGTTTTTTGGAGCTTGTTAGGGTTTGTTTGTAGGACTCAGATGCAAGGCTCAGCACACAGAGACAAAAGTGGTGAGTAACTAGGTTTAATGACACAAAACTAAAAGGTGCAGGGATGGGGGCAAGGGATCCGTGGGACTGTCCAGGGGCAGGTTCAGTGAAGAGGGTAATGTAGAATCCAGAAGGAGCAGGGTGGAGCAGAGACGGGAGACAAGGTCCAGCGGGGAGTCTGTACACAAAAAACAACAGCGTTAGGCAAGGTTCTGTAGCACAGGATCATAGGTACAGTAGATGGCTAGAAAGGAGACTGACGGGACAGTTTTAGACTACACTCTGGCGATGAGTTGCAGGGATGACCGGGTATATATCAGCATGCTAGATGAGATGACGATAAGCAACTGGGCTTGACTCCCGTGCACCTGGCTCCACTCCTGCAATCACATCCGCACACACCCACGGGAGAGGGAGACTCAGAGGACTGCAGACCTAACAGAGCTTTTGTCCTGCAACTTGCAGGGTGGTGATGGTGCTGTGGTTAAAACACATGCCTTTAGTGTGAGAGATCTATGTTCAATTCTATGACACATCCACCAACATATCCCTAAGCAAGATAGTTAACCCCTCGTTACTCCAGAGTGCAACATAAATAACATTTGTAAGTTGCTTTGGATTAAAGCATCAGCTTTTAAAAACATTCGCCTGCTGCAGCCAAAAACAATACCGATAAGAGTGGTGAGAGTGATCCATTGAGTGACATTGTTTTCTTAATTGTTACCTTATGTTTATTTAAATACAGATGTGTCACAATAAAGGCTCTGGGGTTTCTGTGTGTATTCCCTGGTTTCCCTCTCTGTCTTGGTGTATTTGTGTTTTTATGGCATGGCTGCATTCTGGGCATCGCAGGCCTTTACAACGAAACCAGGTAACTGGCTTATCCAGGTAACTTCAGGAGAATTTTTATGACATCAGGTGTAACTTAACGTGTACTATAAAAGGTGGGTAAGTTTTACCTGAGGTATGCTGTCATGGCAATTCACGCTGCATCTCCAGACTGCTCTGAGCAGGTTATCTTTGTGGTTAACTTGAGGTTAACTTATATACTACATGAAGGCCATTATAAGTGTAGGCAACACACCATTATTGTGAGAACTATTAACTCACCATTTCATAGAATATATAGTTCATCCTTACCGCCACATGCTCTTTCTACTGGGACTGCAGCTAAAATGTTTGTTAGAATGAAGTTATTCTAATTCTAATTCTAATTAATCTCATTACGTTCATGCAGGTAGCCCTGCAGCCTCTGTGATTTATGGTGTGGATCTTAATTCATTAACGTGTCAATTCTGAGATGTAGCCCAGGTGTATAATTAGTTATCCTAAATGTTTTCATATATTTAGATTGACTATTGTGTGTCCAAAAAATATTGAGCCAGGGGAGGAGGGCTGTAATCCGAGAAAAAAGAGAGTTGAAAGTAGTAAATTCACAAGAACAAAAGAATTCTCTGAATGAATTAATTGAAATTACTGATGCACATGATAATATGGTGATTGTGGGCTAAAATCAAGATGATTTTCCACAGCAGTGATAATACACGGCAGAGGTGTCTGTGTGATGGTGCAGCCTTTGAAAAGTTATAAATTTATTTTTGTGCGACGCCCCTGATCTTTGTGCATTCTTCTGGGGAAAATGTGCGATTATGAAAAAACTCTACCTGCATTGCTGAACACGTCCCTTTAAACATGCACAAACTCCAATAAAGTTAACAACTGAAACAAATAACAGTCCACCAGTAGTACCATTTAATACCACTGTAGGCAGTCAGAGTTTGTCCTCCCCGATTTTCCTTGATAACCCAAGTTTAATCTGAGCTGGTTAAACTCTCTTTGTAGTACAGGCTTCTGGTGGAGCACACCTGACTTCAATAATGTCATCATCCCTTCTACTACTCGTCGGAAGATTGTTCCTAACCCTGTGTGGTATAGTACTCTCTGCCTCTTGTCTCCAGTGTCTACTCACTAGTAGCTTTGTTGTTGCTTCCAGTGACTTCTACCATGTGTTTTTCCTGTGCATCAGGATTCTTGTGTACATAACGGCTCTTGCCACACTGTTTGCCTCACCTCTGCTAATCGCTAGCCAGACCACGCTACCACCAGAAGCCTGCCTTCTGCCAGTCTCAGCATCACCAACAGCACTTTATTAACAAATACTGGGTCTATTCTTGGGTCTGCCGACAACCACCCAACCACAGATACTTACATTGATTCCCATGATAATTTTAGAAATTGAAACAATCAGTGTTCCACAGCACCAGCTGAAGTGAATAAGCTTGTTCTTGATCTCCTCATCACTTTTTCTTGATCTCCTCATCTGCTGCCTCAATTTGTCCCTCACTAGTTCCTGTCACTGACACTAGAGGACACTATTTTTTATGTAATCAACGGCACACACAAGCTTGGTGCACCTTGGGATAAACTAAGGTAAAGGTCTGTATTGCCAAATTAGACACACATTAACATGCATTATACTACACACACTGCAAGCTATGCATTAATACCAATATATGATATATAGCCATTAGAGAGATGTGATGTATTTGTGTAAAGAAAAATAACTACTGTACAGACTGAAGAAGAAATATAAGGCTGAACTCCTATTATAATGTTAGACATTATTTTTTCATGGAGGCAAAGTCATTTTGACATTGGCCGAGTAACTGGAGATGGTGCAGTTGCGTGCATCTTAGACCACTTGCTTACCAGGATACTCATATACATTCAGTATATTTTTAAGATATTTTTAAGAGTAGCACAGCAGATTTTCATACATTTCCCCAAGACAAAGCCAGAATTTACATTAGACCCATAATTAAAATTGTTACTGACAAACATAAAAATCTGCGGCTTTTATCTGTATAGGAAAAGGATGAGGAGCTTGACATGGTGTAATCATTAACATCTGCGCATGATTTATGCGTGTGTGTGTGTGCATGGACATCTGCTTTCTATTGCATGGTTTATGCTGCCCTCTGTGCCTTGGGGTGCCTTGGTTCAAGTTACCTTAAGGAGACATTATCCAGGGGACTACTAAGACAGAATCTTGATCATTACTAGAAATAATTTGTTTTTTTCATGTCTATCTAGTGCATCTTCTTTATGAAAATGTTATTTATGTAATGTTATGAAATTAAACAATCACCGTATGTAAGTAATAATTCAGTATATTTTCTTTGGCATACAATAAGTGAGAAGGATTGCTGTCAAACACGGCCTTCGGCTGTTGACTTAGTGGTTACAGGGGGTGTGTGCGTACAATCACAATGTAGAGACAATAATCTGATTCCCATAAGGTTAAACATTAAATTCTAGGGTTCAGAAATGTTTTTTTTTTTGGTTAAAGTAAGAGTTGGGGTTAGTCGTGTAATGATTACGGTTAAGATTAAAGTTAGTGTCTCGGAGCTGAACGCAAGTAAATGCTTGAGAGAGAGACTAAGAGACAAACTAACTATGTAGTAAAATGTAAACTGCCACAGATTACTTCATGTACGTGAATAACTGACTGTTTATATGCTACATTTTGTCATAGTGTCATCTTCTTCCACACTGAATTTTTGGCTCCTTATGTGGCAAGAAGCAATAGATTTTTTCAACATTTCATCTTACTTATGTGACCCGGTGATACTCAAAACACAAGACCCAGAAAAAAAACAGAGCCTCAAAGTGCTATACCAAAATTATATTTGACAGTGCATTAAATAAATGACTGGTCTCTTTTATGTCCTCTCATAGTCGACTAAACTGTCGATGAGAAGAGTCAACCAAGTTTTTAGCCACAGAAAAAGAAAAACAACTGTTCTAACATTGTTGCATTATTATTCAATGCTATCTTAGTGCAAATCAATAGTACCTCTAATACCTCTAACCCATGATCATGCACAGAACTGCAAATAGTACATCTCAATAGGTAGCATAAATCGACAGAACAACAACCTCCATTCAGGTGCTGCGTCTTGTCTTGTCTGGACAAAATTATATGGGGACTGTTATAACACAGACTTTTGCTCTTGATTGATTCAATGATTCTTTCGAACAAACACTGGTCGCCTGTGTGAAAGTCCGGTTTCCAAACACCTCCTTACTCAGGCTTTTCTGTTAAATATCCTACGACTGCCTTCAGTTTAAAAAAATTACATTATAGGGCACTTCCCAGTGTGCTGCATTATGACACTGAGGGTTCCCCTGTGCAATACAAAGTGACGCTAATGGGTCTGGGTGAGAACGGGTTGAAAAAATATCTTTGAATAAATAAATTAATATTATAAACATGACGACTAGTCGACTAGAAAACTCTGTAGTCAGTATCACACTTAGAGTTTCATAAGAATGCCTAAATGTGGGGCATAATACAGGAGGGATAGGGTTAATTTTTTACCACTAAAATAAATCATATAAATCAAATCAACAATAAATGAACAAGCAAAGAAAATAAACAACATATGACTAGACCCCACTCTTCAGGTTAGTGTACAGTTGTATATAGAGGAAATTGTCAAAAAAAATACATAGGCAAATTATAAATAAACTCCCTCTACACACGTACCAAAACTGTTCTACAACACTCAAATGTACCCACTCACAGAGTGCTTGGGTGACTCAAACCCCACAATAAAGCACGGATGACAGCCATCACTCAGTCTCCCATTTAGTACAGCAGAAAGCCCCACAAGAAAAATAAAAACAAAAAATGGACCTATCAAATGATTAGTTCAGTCTAATAAGTAAAAAACAGTGGTTGGCTGTCTTTGTTTAAAACTTGCTAGACTGGAACGCCTCTCCCCAAGTCAGAGACATGCAGGTGACTGGAATCTTGTTTCTTGGCTGATGCACCAGCAAACACTTTTTAGGTCTTTAACAGACATGAACAAGCAAATCAAACACCAAAGGCTGGTCTCTGCTTCCTCATGTGTGTCTTACTGCAGGAAGAAAGGCCTAGGTGAACTTTCTGCCGATTTTTATAGACTCTGTCCCTTGCCTGGTTGCCTAGTGCTAGACTGCTTGTTACCTTACCTTCCACACTTATAAAAAGAAACACAGCATTTTCTAAAATTTAATTTATCAAGGCCATATGAATCTTTGCAGGTGAGTGACCAGAGAGGCAATCTTCAGCATGAAAATTCCTGTGACATTCCTGTGAAGAGTTCACAGCCTGTGGAAAGGGCTTGGTCTTCTGATCTTCTGATCCCTGTTCACTGCTGCTCATGAGCCAGACAGGAGAAGGGGGGTCATGGGCATGGTTGGAGGCTGGATGTTTTGGGGGCTATGCAGAGTTCACCTGGGCCTCTTACTTTGAAGTCCTCGTCAGCAATCTACTGCTGCAACTTTTGTTTTCTATTCTTTCACATTTCTTTCCATTGTTTGTATGTGTAGATATGCATTTTTCTAGTGTTTAATGGATGCTCATTTTCAAGTGGCATTTTATTGTGGCCAGCCTAAGGCAGGACTTGTGCAGTACCCCTGCTGTCTGATCAGCATCTTGATATGCTGCACCTGTGAGGTGAATGGATTATCTCGGCAAAGGAGAAGTGCAAAACACATATTTTGACAGATTTGTAAACAATGTTTGAGAGAAATAAGTCTTTTGTGTACATAGAGAAAGTCTTAGATCTAGCTAGATAGATGGGGCAAAAACAAAAGTATTGATTTTATAATTTTGTTTAAGCGTAAGTTCTTGTAGGACACTGTTAAAATCAACACTTTTATATAATACTGGTTCACAGTATAGTAATATGGGTTGCATAGCTAGTAATGTGGCAAGACATAATAGTTACAACTATCATATTTTGTAACGGATAACGTTAGAAAGTTAACATCATCTAACTTGAGCCAACTAAAGCACAAAATCACATTATGTTTCACATGCTTTGCAGTAATGTTAGTTTACCTGTCCAATAGGATGAAAGCCAACTTGTTGACTATGTTCTCGTTTGGCCCAACAGGCTTCAGCAGATAAAACTTTGTTGTTGTTTTTTATTCTTGGAATTTGGAGTCTGTGTTGTTCTGAGAGCTGGCCACTCTTTGGTGTTAGTGGACTTCATTTCATTAGCTGCAGTGTTGTTGCTATGTGTAAAGTCCAGAATCAGTAGGCAAGAGGCTTAGGAGTGATCATGCAGAAAAAACACTTCTTTATTTCATTTTGATATGAAGTTACAGCTGTTCACAAATAGGCAGTAAAAAGTGATTTGTTGTGAAGTGATTTCATTAAAAACCTGTATGTGACCCCTTTAATATTCCATTAATTCCATCCACAGCCACGTCTTATCTGTGCGTCAAACTTGTTATTAAAGCTAGTTTTGGCTGGACCCAGATGAGGTGTGGCTTAGCAGAAAAAAAGGTTTCTGATGCTGCAGTAACAAACTGCAATATTTTGCTTTGTTTTTCTGTCTGTCCCTCCTTTTTGGGACTCACGCCAATGTTCAATTCCCCGTAATTTCCTCACAACTACAGTTCTTCAGCTCTGCTGTATTGCAATGTGGCCATCTGGTTGCTCCTTTGTTCCCTTTTCTGATGTATGAAGCCTTTTGTGACATCAGACACTATGGCTACACTAAGTAACCCAACTCTAATAACATGTGTAAGACACTAAGGCAGTTTACAAAGCAGACTTTCCTATGCTGTTTCTTCAGATATACTTTAGTTATGACAAGTGTTGACTGGACTGCTTTTTGATAACTCAGAGATGATGCAGGTTTAGGATAAATGTTAAAAGTGATGTAACAGACATAAAGAAATATTTCAACGTTTTTCCAAATATGCTTACTAGCTTTCTTGCCAGTTGTTAGATTAACATATTCATGCCACTCTCATGTTTGTGAAACATAAGGTACGGCCAGGAGAAAGTTAGCTTACTGGAAAAACAAACCAGGCAAACATATTTCAGTAAGTCAGACACATGTTATATATTGAGCTTTAGAGGTGCTGATAAATGGATTTATTTTAGACAGAACCGGGCTAGCTGTTTCCCCCATTTCCAAATTTTACGCTAAGCTAAGGGGCCATCCACTAGGAGGAGAAAAAGGGGAGGGTATTCTTCTTTTGGCCGAAGGTATAGGGTATTTTTTCTCTGTGTTGAATATTTGAAAGCAAATACATCCCAGAAACATCCGGTGCAAAGATGTTTAGCTCTCTATCCGACAGTCATGCTACTCCTCCTTTGTAATATTATAGAAAGGGGTCCCATGATAGCAAGAAACAGAGAAGGAGATGGAGAGACAAGAAAGGGGATACAATAATTTGGAGAAGCTGTGACTGTTTGCAGAGATTATACATAAAAGGGAGTGAAAAACAATGATTTAAATGGAGCTTGTGTCAGAGAAAAGGCACGAAGGGGCCCACATTAAGACCAGACAGACAACATGAGAAGTCTGTCACACATGTTTCCATTTAACCCTTTACAAAGATGTAAGGTTGTTGGAGAGCAATGGAGAAAGATGGATCAACCCCTGCTACAAAACTTTGTCTCTTGCACAGGGATGTTTGCAAAGTGGACAGAAGCGCATTCAAAGGATTTTTGTAACTATCAGGCAATCTGTCTAAATAATGTTTGAAAGCAAAACAATCTTCTTTGTATAATATTGTTTTGTCGCTTACCCTAGTACTGTCAGGAGTACATAACTGCTCGATAATTAGTCAAATGCTGAAATTACCTTTAACAACGATATGGCGCTTTACAGATGCTTTTCACACTCTCAATTACAGTGAGCATAAAATTAGTTACCAGGGTTATGGATTCCCCATTATTTACCAACAAACAGTCCACTCATTGCCATGACAATGAACAGTAACAATTTACTACACTTACATCATATAGGCCAATAAAGCGCACAGACACACACTCTGTCTCACTGTTATTTTCATGCTGTAACAACAATAGAGGGGATCTTTACTCCTGTGTGACGTGTATTGCGTTGCTCAGAAAAGATTAATAATTTAGCACTTATGATCCAGTGTGCCTAAAGGGTGAAAAAACAAAGGTGCAAAGGTCTAAATATTTAAGAAATAATGGGGCTCTGGGACTGAATGTGCTGCACAGATGGGAACAATCCCTCACAGCAAATGCATTTCACATCACTCACATTTGTGGAAAAAGGGGCTCCAGAGTGGGGTGCGGTGCTGGGCCATGCCTTGAACAAACAAAATGGGGTGCAGGTGGGTGGATGGAACCAACAGTGAAGGAAGAGAAAGAGAGAGGGGTGGAGAGTGGGGATAGCAGAACGGAAAAGAGAGCAGGGAGGGGAGGAAAGTTTTAACTTCAGCACAGTGTTTGTCTGGAATCCCCTCCAGTCCTGAGCACACTCTCAGAGAGAGAGGGGACAAGGAGGGCCAGTCTCTCTGATCAGGTAGGTGGTGTGTTTGTACATGTATGTGTGTGAACATGTGTCTGCTGGTCTCTATGGTATTTTTCTATGAAACCTTATAGGAGATGAATAAACACATGATAATGGTCATATTTTTGTATAAGCTTTTAATCTTTTGCAAATAAGAGGGTATTTTTTTGCACCCACAATTCCGTGGCAGCAGTGAGAATCATTAACATAGCTGCCATTCATGACTAGGTTTTTGCTTTTTTTAATGCTTCCTCTCTGGATTCCCTGTGGATTAAGACCCCTAAGAATGCATCTCTCTGCAGGCAGTCATGTTTCTAAACCAAGTCGGTATGCACTGCACCTTGGACTGTTATTTAATCTCTGCATGACAACAGTGAGTTTGGGTTTGTGGTATTAAGAAAAACATGTACTTAAGGAGTAGCAATTTGCTCTCCAAAGGTGTGAGAGTATATTTATCTATGGACTTTATGGTGGCTTAATGAACATTGTATTCTTCAATTTTTCCAAATCCATAAGCTCTATACAGAGAGGAACTTACTGGATACAGAGGGTCAGAACAACAACACTTTTTCCCACAGCTGTTTAAATTGTTTCAAAATATCAGTAAATTTAGTCCAAATAAATAAATAATTTTGTTAATTTGTTTGTGAATTACTTTATTTATATTTTGTGATGTGATTGCCTTGTCTCTCTGTCTTTGTCTCTGACAGGTCAAGAAGATTTGTGGCTGTGACCATGCGTGTGGTGATCTTCTTCTTGTCTGCCCTGCTTCCACTCTCTCTCTCCCGACAGGACGCTTTCACCTATATGCTCGGGGGTCTTGGCCCAGGATTCAATGTTAGAACCGGGCAGGGAGAAACCTTAGGATGGGAGTGTCCCGATGAATGTGACTGCCCCCCCTCCTTCCCAGTCGCCATGTACTGTGACGGGCGGGGCCTGACAGCCATGCCAACCATTCCCTCCCGCATGAAATACTTATACCTCCAAAATAATGCCATCACAGCTGTACCCGACTCAGCTCTAGTCAATGCAACCAATCTGGTGTGGCTCATGATGCACTACAACCAGCTGACATCTGATGCCATTGGCAAGAAGGTAAACTTAACATCTGGTCTCAGTCAGATAGAAGCATATGTAAACTCAGAGTATGAAGCGAGTGATCGTGGTGTAAATAGTTATCAGATGGCTAACAGGCTATGTTATTACAAAGGTAATAGTTTGATTATTGGAAATGGGGTTCTTAAGTTTTTTCTCTGCTACATCATACATATTTGCTCAGTAAATTATGTCCTGTGTGCTAAAACCAACCAAAATCTAAAACCAGAAAGGCATTTATATTTTGGTTTCAAAATGCTGCCCCCTGTCTTTGCATTGTTCTCTCTGTTCTTTCTATGTAGATGGAGAACTTGTTTCCATACAGCCCATCATATTTTTGCATAAAGTAGTAACGTCACTGTTCTATCATGGGCAGACATTGGTTACACTGGGTGTCCAAAATCTCTCCCTATTTAAGGAGGAAAAGTGCACTGCACAGGTCAAAGGTTTGTAGGCGAGATAGCTAATAGGCTGATCAGCTGCAGCACACTGAAAAGGATTTCAATATGTACAAATAGTGATATGGTCCTTACTTTTCAACATCACTGCTATTATTTGCCAATGGCTTGTTGCTAGAGTGCAAGTGTGTTTACTTGGTCTGTCATGCCCCTGCCGTAGCTAAGCCTGTCAGTCACACACACAGTCATCGACACACCCCTCCAGACACAGAGAGAAAAAGAAAAAAAATATATATTTTAGTAATGAAAACTGTTTATAATTAATTGTATTTGACTGCAAAAGGTGATAACAATGATTCAGTTAGATTTTCTCATGCTTTTGATGTAATATGTGGATGTTAGTGAGTTGTTCTCCACATCATGTTTGCAGGCATTTCTGAAATTGGAGGGGCTGGAGCGTTTATATCTACAGCACAACAATTTGACCAGCATACCTTCAAACCTCCCTCGCACGCTGCGAGACCTGAGAATCAACAACAACAAGATTGAAAAGGTAATATTTTGCATAGTTTGATATTCATGCTCTGTACATCAGAGACATTCAACTTTAATAAATATTCAACTGTTGCCAAGGTAACGCCTGCAGACCTGGGAGGAATGGATAACCTAACTGTCCTGTATCTCCATGACAACTCTGTCACAGACATGGGCACATCAATGAGGGCCCTGAAATCCCTCACAGTGCTGGACATCAGCGGCAACAAGTTGACAAAGGTAATTGTGTGCATCTGTGTGTTTGCTATTGAAGTGAATGTATAGTCTCTAGTCCTGCCACAACATTTTCATGAACTGGTCCCAGGTCCCAGAGGCACTCCCGGAACATCTGCACCAACTCTACATTGAGTCCAACTCTATTGACTCTCTCCCAGAGGGATTTCTGGGCCATTTCACTCAGCTGCAGTATGTCAGGATGGCCCACAACCTACTAACAGACAAGGGCATCCCTCCCAACACCTTCAATGTGACTGGGCTGGTGGAGCTGGACCTGAGCTTCAATAAACTAGAGAGAATCCCCACAGTGAGCACCACACTACAGCATCTCTATCTGCAAGCCAACCAGATTAAAGGTAAAATGTATACATGTTTTATTTGTCATTTCTGTAGAAAACAAATTCGTAAAGCTATTAAAGGTCCTGACAACATGTTCTCTATCAGCTTCTTTCTATGAATAACAGGGTTCCACATAAACACGCAATAACAATCAAAGTTCTAAAAGTTTTGCTTGTTTCAAATGAGAAAGATTTTGTATTTGCTCATCTCACTGATTTGAAGTGGGTGGGACTCAGTTGGAAAAGGTGATAACAGATGACATATATGGAGCTGATGTTTCCAGACCGCTGTCACACCCACACAGTCCCCATAAGGCAGACTATCTGTTTTTTGTGTTAGTGTGTTAAAAATACTATATAAGTATAGCAGTTCAATTTTCCTGACTGATTTGCAACGCTCCTTTATGTGTACGGAAATTAATTCTTTTCCACCTCTCCATCTATCCCACTAGAGTTCACGCTGGGTAGTTTCTGCAGCATTGTTGATGTGACCAACTTCTCCAAACTGCAGACGCTGCGACTGGACGGGAACGAGATCAGTAGCCAGGACATCCCTTCAGAGTCATCCCTCTGCTTGCGTCAGGCTTCTTATATTGAGGTCTAACTGTGTGCAAGATACAATGTGCGGCACCAAAGCAGGCCGATTATATTATTAAATCTTTTTTAATAAATCTTTCAACATTATGAGTTGAAATATCCAATAAAATATTGGATAAATGCCCCAATCTGGTTTGATTAGAATAAAGGTAAATGAGCCCTTTGCCAGCGTGTAAACATAATAAGATACTATATGAGCCACATATGATGTTTATGTTTTGCATATTGAAAAATCTGCTCCTGATCCTCCTTATATGTTGCTTTGAATATCAAGGATCTTTAGAAACCAACATTTTAGCTATCTTTATCTTACCTTTCTCTGTGTCTTCCTACAAAGCATGCCTTCAATTGTTTCATCAGATGAATTTATGATAAAAGTATTATGTATCATACATGATGTGAAGTGTAAAATTCAAATCATAAGCAGTTGTAAAAGCGTGATAATATCTTCATAACTTCTTCGACCATGTCCGAAAGTGATTATTGAAATTAGTTAAACACTCTGTACCTACAGGTACATTTTGTGAAAAGTTGTAACTGCTTGTTTCTGTAGAGGATTTTTCCACAGTGAAATCCTGTGTTTTCCTGTGAAAAAATATCTCTATACTATACTGTAGTGAATCACAAATAGAGAGACATCTGGGTATGTGAGTTACGATTCTTAAGTTACTGTATCCCTTCCATGAACTGGTTATCATACTGACCGGCATTATTATGACAAGTCTATTGTAGGATAAATAAAAGTTGGGGAATAGACCATTATATTACTTTCTTTCATACATTTAACCTGATAACTAGAGAGTAATCTGATTACTGTTTCACACATTTTAACCTGATAACTAGAGAGTAATCTGATTACTGTGTTTCACACATTTTAACCTGATAACTAGAGAGTAATCTGATTACTGTGTTTCACACATTTTAACCTGATAACTAGAGAGTAATCTGATTACTGTTTCACACATTTTAACCTGATAAGTAGAGAGTAATCTGATTACAGCGTTTCAGACATTTTAACCTGATTAGAGATTAATCTGATTACTGTGTTTCACACATAGTAACCTGACAACTAGAGAGTAATGTGGTTACTAGGGGTGTCCCGATCAGGTTTTTTTGCCCTCAAGTCCAAGTCCGAGTCATTTGATTTTGAGTATCTACCGATACCGAGTCCCGATCCGATACATCTATAATACTTAAAAAACAGATCCAGGATGTTCCTTATTTTTTATTTAATTCACCTTATTTTAACATTCAACAACTCTG
>JAPMOB010241680.1:0-27711 GCA_029875015.1 Lepomis gibbosus
CACACACACACACACACACACACACACACACACACACACACACACACACACACACACACACACACACACACACGCACAAAGTCTCTTGGCAGATGGTGAACCATGAGGTTGACAGGGCTGTAAAACAAGCCTGTTCTCTTTGTCCACCTACGCAGCACTTTGCACAGTGTGTCTATCAGATGGCGGCTCTTTATCAAGGTGTGGCTGACACTGGCTCCACACAAAGCTCTGTTAAACAGGAATATAGTAGGCCTGCTTCTAATAACTGGGTGCTATGGCTGGGCTCACATCACTGTCAAGCAGCTTGTTCTTATCGTTGCCATTTTGTCATTCATTTCAACATACATTTTACATTTGCAACCGTGTGTGTGACTGTCTGACTGAACTGAATTGATGAGGCTGGCTGGTGACTTTTGCTTCCTTCTTGTAAATGTAGTCATGCGTTAAAACACATAGGCTGGTGTGATGACACCTACAGTTTGTATTTCTTTGAGATGAACCATGGAGGAAAATTTGACATTGTTGTTTATTGGGATTGTTAAATACATATTACTCAGTTATAAGCAAACCAGAGCCTTTAGACCAAAGCACCTTGTTTATCATGACAGAAATTTGGTAACCTCACGTTACATCAGGTTAGAGACTTTTAGTTATGGGAGGGAAGCAAGAACTTCTGTGGTCTTCATATAAGTTAAACATTTTTTTTTCTACTCAGTCAAGAAGGTTGATCAGCTCAGCTATCAGCATCAGTCTCTTCTTATACACACAAACCCTTGTATTTTATAGTGTAGCGCATAAACCCTTGCATTTTTGGAGGCGGTGCCCTATTTCATTAGTGACTCACTTCAGTTCTTTACTGGCATCACAATATTGAGTTTGACTGACCTGCTATAAATATCTTTTAATACACTCTGCTAGCTGTGAACTACATTGGTGTTAGGTGTATGCGTCATTTCTGGTTAGCTTACTGTATGTGTAATGATATGGTTGCATAGATGCTGAATCTAATAGGCATCCACCCCTGTCAATTATCAGACTGTTGGGAGGAAGAGAGGAGATTATGCATAATTGCCAACTGTGGCTGGGCCTGGGTGTTTCCTCACTGAGACAAAAAAGTGATAAGTAGATTTGCAAGCAGACAAATGCTATGTTGCTCAACTGCATACCTGCCTCTTGGCACTAGACAATATTTATTGATGATCATGAAAAAATACTTCATGAAAAATCATGAATCAGATGGATTAAATATAAATTAAAATTAATTTATGTTCAAAGTAAAATAATGTCTGGATTAATCAAGTGCCCAAGTAATCTTACAGCTCAAGTTATTTTGTATCTAAATGTTTTCAAGGTGGAATTCATTTTAATGTTTTGCACTAATTATTAATTATTTTATCCCCTACTGCACTTTTTTTAACCAAATCTAAAACTTACAGAATATACAGAACTAAGGAACTTTTCCAGTTCACCTGTATAAATAACCAATCAGGCATGGATTTTTATTGTTTCAAATGGAGCAGCATAAGAAACAGTCAACCAGTATACATTTTAAGGTGGATACCATTATATTTACATTAAACATTATGACCCTTTGCAAAATAAATGTTACCTGTAGAAAATAATATTTTACCTTACCATAATAAAATATCTTGGAAAACTGCCAAATCCATTTTGATTGACACTCTGCTCTTATGTTACCATAGGGTTCGCACAACAGAGGCTTACAGGCAATTAATATTGAATGAGGCTAAACCTAGAAGTGGGTTGGGTGTGGGATACATAATCTTGAGTAGTTAGTTTGTCTTGAGCTGCTGCTGTTGTAAGATTCAATCTACAAGTGACAACTGTTGCTAAGGGTCCCATTACCCAAGACACAACGGTGATTGTTTACATTGGTCTAGTCACTAGTCAGCAAACCCACTAGAGTCTAGTGGGTTTGCTTCCATGCAGTGTGACAGACTATAGCTGATTTCAGTGGGCCAATCTGCTGACAGACCATGTGATTTTATCTCTGCCAAGTCAGTCCTTCAGTCTGTGGGTTTGCAGTTGGACCACAAGGTTGAGCGCACATGCCAGAAGACGAAAAGGCTGAGTAGGTTTCCATGGAGTCTGGCTGTCCATGTGTGTGACGGTGGAGTTGCAGGTAAACCCCTTTGCCTTTGAATGTAGCTACAATAAGGTCATAGTTCTGCTTCTGTCTTCTAATACAAATGGCACATTTACTTCAAGATGGCATAATTTCGTCACATGACGAGTCTTTCTATTTTCTTAGGTTTGCCAAATGTCATAGGTGTGTCTCCTATTACATCTGAACTATACAGACAAAAACAAGCTTTAAAGTCTAAAGCCGCTAGCAAGTGTTAGCAAAGCCAAGAGGCTGAAATGTTCATTAAACCAAACAAAACTAGTATAAGCAACAGATCTAGCTATATAAACAAAGAGTTTTATCAGTAGTGAGCCTTAACATGTGAGATTTGTTTTGATGGCGGCGCTAGACAGGTAATGGGGTCATTCAATGACAACTGGACTATGACGGTGCACATTTCATAATCTTCCTGTTTGAAATTTCAGTATGATGGCGTTGCTAGAGGAAAGGGACCACCACACTGGTAAATACAGATGTCCATGAGCCAAAGTGCAAGTTTCAACTGTTCATGTGAGAAGTTCAAGTTTCAGAGGGTCACTGAAATCAGGGCGGCTGTGGCTCAGGAGTTAGAGCGGGTTGGTCGGTTAATCAGAAGGTCGGCGGTTCAATCCCTAGCTCCCCCAGGCTACATGTCGAAGTGTCCTTGGGCAAGACACTGAACCCCGAATTGCCCCTGGCGGCTGTTCCGCCAGTGTATGAATGTGTGTGAATGTTAGTTTCTGTTTGAGCACTTAGGCTCAGTGAGTGTGTGTGAATGCAGAAGTAATGTGTAAAAGAAGCGCTTTGAGTGGTTTAAAGACTAGAAAGGTGCTATACAAGTACGGAGCATTTCAATTTACATCAGGTAAATGCTCACAATGACAATATTAAAATGCTGATATTTAGCATGCACTTTTGATGTGTTAGCACTAACCTTTACTCAAGCTCAAAGATTATCCCATATGTGTTTCGGGTGTGCAGGTGAGAATGGTGGTAATGTAATTAATAAAAAATAAAACATGTGATAGATGGTTAGATGGTAAGTGGAGGCATCTGCAAAATTATTACAATTTATTTCGAGGGGGACATGAATTTCTGTACCAAAGCTATGGAGCCATTTTGTCTGTGAGAAATTTTACTGGATTAGTGAAACCTATGGAATGGGATGGCACCGGAGGAAAGTCAGGGGATCAATAAAGTCGATATGATTCATCCTGCAGGACTATGAATGTCCCAACCCATCCAGTGGTTGTTGAGATATGTTAGTCTGAACCAAAGTGATGGCCAGACAAACCAACAGACTGACATAGCCAGGTCTAGAGCCAAAATGTTAGCATGGTCAATGAAAATAATCTTGTGTGACCGTACCAAACATGTATAGAACTATTAGTGAAGGGTAAAGTGGTTCTCTTCTTCTCCTCTCATATTTCACAAAATCTGTATTTCACAAAAGTGTACTCTGCTCCCAATACAAAACATTTCATTCCTGTCCTTTATTTTTGAATGCAGAGTCCCTGCCCACCAAAAAACACCTGTCCTCTCATACTGGAACATTTCTAGCCATCATCAACAATCTAGTGCATGAGGTCATGTCATCTGAGTGCTGGGTGGAGCCCTGCAGTGAGGGCCAGGCACAGGGGACAGGACTAGAGAGGCAACAAGGGGAAGAAGTGAAGAAGGAGGAAGTTGAGATTCCCTGCGGGGACAACCAGCCAGTAGGAAGCATGAGGAAGGAGGAGCTAGGAAGAGAACGGCCTTCATCACCTGACCATGGTGCCATGCGGGAAGTGACGTCAGAAGGTGGACTGGAGCAGGTCCAGAGGGTGGAGACTCAGACTCAGGAAAAAAGAGAGAGGTTTTCCCACGAAAGCCGGGATAGAGGGTCAGGTTTGTGGAGGGAAAAATAGGACGTCCAATGTGATGTCTTTTTTTTTGTTATTTCCATATGTTGACACTTTATTGTAGCATAAAAAAATACGATGTAAAAAAAAAGGCAATTCACTTTAATTCACTTATTCACTTTCAGTTATTGTAATCCACTGATATTTTTAACTGTGCATCCACATAATTTTATCAACACAATTGAATTTACACATGATAGAACTTAGGTTTATGTGAATTTATGAGTGTCTGTGTGCCTGCATGATTTATGTGTTTGCATCTGTAAAAGTATCAGGGGTGTGCCTGGGGAAGCAATACCTCCAGGAGTCCCTCCCCAGGGGCTTGTCATCATGCTCCTACCTGGACAGGGAGCGGCAGGTAGAGGAGCCCCGGGGGCCTGGGCCTTTCTACTTCTTCGGAGGAGCCAATGGGGCTAAAATGTAAGCAGAGAAATAACAAATTAAGAATATGAAGGTTATGAAATATAAAGCTTTTGAAAGGCGATCTAAGGGGAGATTTGCTTTCATGTTAGCAGAAAACATCATTGATCTCCTGTATATTTTCAGTCAAACCCTGGTTTTACACATGACCCTGTACTTCTGGATTTTTTGTGTGATTGATTTGATTTGGGTCTTTTCCTTTAGAGTGAGCAGTTACTGTGAAAGCAGGGGATGGAACAGGATTTACAACAAGCGCAGGGAGGATTTCAAACTCAAGTGGTGTGAGACCAAATCACCAGCCAGCTACTGTAACTTCAAAGAAGGTTTAGTAATTACTGTATTAACCACAGGACATAATGTGAATGCTGTATTTTACCAAAATTGTAAAAAAAAAAAAAAAAAAAAAAAGTACCACCATGTTACCTATCCTCAAGAAATGCCAAAGAAAATGAAAAAAGGACATCTACATCTCAAATGTTACTGATGCTTCATTACTTGTTTCATTTCTGTCATTTTGCTTGTAGTAGAAAACAGGTTTATTGACTTCCAATGACAGAAGGAAATCCTCATGTATTGTTCCCAGGTGAACAGTTAGTTTACCAGATTCCCAACAACAAGGTGCTCACCACTAAGATCGGCCTCCTCAGCAGTCTACGCGAGTATGAGCGAGTCAGCAGCAAAGTCAGCCATGGCCGTGGACCGAGGTGAAGTGGACAGCTGTATTCTTTGTCTGCTATTCATTTTTGCTCCTCAGACAGGTTGTGTGTATTAAAATCAGACAGATATAACAGACTATTTCCTTCATAGAATTTCGAGTTGTGTCAAAGATCTCCTAGCAACCATCTGGCACCATCATGGAAACACAATTAAATAAACACAGTTAAAATGCATCATCAGAAATGAGGCCTCCGTTTTCAGTGGCACAAGCTTGGCACTGAGCGTGCGTGTGTCAATTATAGAAACTATTTCAGTGGTTAATTATTGATTGTAAATGAATACATTTAAATGTTTTACAACTTGATGCTTCTAACTAATGTGTGTAATGTGAGTGCCACGCATGAGTATTAAATTACATTCACATACAGTAAAAGCAAGATGTTGAAAAACATGTTTTCACTTTGAAGATATGTAGATGTACTGGACCATACTGGTACAGTGGTAATACTGTGTTAGCTCATTCACAACCATTCCCACATACTTTATATCCTTCTGGGAATTTCCCAAATCATACTGTAGTGTTTTCAGTTTCTGGATGTCTGTGGCCTACATTCATTTGGAAAATAAATTTTCAGATACGTCAAACTCACTGAAGTCAATCCATCACAGTAAACATTATGTCTGGGCTTTGAAATCAGTCTGCACTAAATGACAACATAACTCAACTTGGTGATCACTGTAATGGATTATCAAAGTTATATTGTTGAATGCATTAATATGAGAACATGGCTGAATCCTGCCCTAAAGGCAGTTTCAAACAGACACGCAGGCATTTATTTGGACTTCCTCTTTATTGTGTTGTACTTCACAGAAGCCTGAAAATGGAAGAGTTCATTCCCACTACCTTCCGCATGGATGTGAGGGAAGAGAGAGAGGCTTTCTTTGCCAAGCAGGAGGGTAAAATGCCCAAACATCTCATCTACATTAACCTCTAACAAATTAATATCCGGATGAAACAACAATACAACACAGGTTCAATTGGATTAGTGTTTAGTTAGCGTGCTTCAGAACAGAATAATTTGTGCTTGGCAGTGTTAAGACAACAGTTGCCGTGGTGATTGTTTAATCAAGAGGTTGAGGACGTTGGAAAATAATGCACTTCACCTCCCATAAGCCCTGATAAAATCACCAGGGGAACATACTGTTGCCATAGAGATGAGTCAGCAGAGGGCAGGTCTGAGACACGAACACAAGGAGAAACGCTCAACAGAATCGCGATGTAGAGCTGCTGCAGCACTGGACAGGACTGAGACATTTAAAATACATTTAATATTAAACCTGAAATTTTTTTCCTCTCGCTTTTAAGGACTGGACATATGAAACGATCCACTGTGTTGTTTACAGACACAGCATTATGATAAGTGGTGTGCACAGGTTATGACAAACATGGTTATCACTAAGTAAACAGGAGAAAGACAGACAGCTGGGAAAGATCTCTGGGTGACGGATGAATCTGAAAAAGAAGACAACAAAAGAACTGAACAGATCAGACCATAATAATAGAGAATAAAATAATAACTGTCAACGCTGAAAAGTGAGAATACTTCCATTACAAATAAAGATCCTGAAGGTACAAGTAGGCTATTAGCTGCAAATGTAAAAGTATTAGCAACCAAGATTATTACTGATTTATCAACATGTAAGGAGCATTTTAATTTTAAGGCTGGTCGAGGTGAAGCTAATTTTAACTTAAATAAGCTTCACCCCACCACCTTTTTGTTGTTTAATTGCTAACAAAGCATCATATTTATAAGCTAAACATATCCTTTTAATGTTCATATTCAGATATCATAAAAAGTGCAGTGTTTCTCTGCAACATGTGTGAAGCAGTAGAAAGTAGGATTTTTTTCAGACGCATTCAAACACTCAACAAGTGGCAGACAGTATTATGGTGTGCCTGAAAAGCAAATATGGAGTAATTTCAGACACAGTACTCATTCTCATTCACAGATTAAAGATGGTAATACAACAGAACAATACAGAACAGAAAGAAATACCTTTACATACAGTGGGACTTCACAGAATTTAGAAACTATATAAAACACGACACCACAGAACAGAAAAATGGAACAGTATAGACCTGAGAAGTCATATTCACAGAATCTCTGAACACAATAAGACTTTATATTTTATACCTGTACATCTCATGAGTTGATTTATCTGTTGCCAGGTGTGAACAACAATGATGTGTGGATCTGTAAGCCCACCGGTCTGAACCAGGGCAGAGGGATCTTCCTGCTGAAGAGCCAGGAGGACGTAGCCGCCTTAAGACTTAAGCTGCAGCACATGGAAGACAGCCATGCCAGCAGGAAGCTGCACCACCATCCGCCTCAGGCCCGCATTGTCCAGTAGTGGGTGAACATACGTTAACTATTAGGTTGTCGACATTAATATCACGACGCATTTTACGTCTCCAAAAAGGCGATTTTCGTGACTTCTGCCTGATGATGAGTTTGAAGTTTTCAGTGTGTGGACAGGGTTTTTTAGGTAGAGCCATTTAATCCTTCAGTTTTTTTAAAATACATTTGAATCTGCAAACTTGCAGTTATGAGGTTTTTACTTAAACTTTGAATAAAAAAAGAATGAGTACAAATGGGTATTCCACTTTTTGAGAATATTTGATCTTAGACTGCTTTCAGTAACTCTGTGTACACAAATGTTCACAGACAGAAAAATCTGACTTGGCAATTGTCTGTTGTATTCCACAACATCTTCTTGTTGACAAATGACACATTTCATAAAAAACAATGTAGCTGTGGAAATTGTCTTGAAAGTAAGGTGACATTTTGCTCTCAGTTACATCCAGAGGCCGCTGCTCCTGAAGGGGAAAAAGTTTGATGTGCGCTCTTACCTTCTGATTGCCTGCACTGCACCTTACATGGTCTTCTTTCGCCATGGATATGTGCGACTGACCTGCGACCTCTACGACCCCAGCTCCAGCAACCTCTCTGCCCACCTGACCAATCAGGTAAACCTTAATACTGTACAGAATCTGCCAAATATCCATGTTAAACTGCCAAGTCACAGTTTAAGGGATGGGTTTACAATGTTTCAAGTCTTAAAACAATAGTCAGGTGCCCATATCAGCGTTGAATCAGGTGTTATAGTAATAATTTATTCTGTTACTTCTGGCCTTTAAAGATTAATTTCATTTGTGCTTTAAATGTATCATCCATTATAATAATGGAGAGATATTGCATCACATCCTTCTTAGATTACTTGGCAGAGAGGTTGAATAGATCAAGCATTTGCTATGGAAATATCTGTCTCTCTGCTTCAGCTGACTGCTTCATGTGTCTCTGGTCCCCCTGCTGTCCTTCTCCAGTACATGCAGAAGAAGAACCCCCTGTACAGCCAGCTAAAGGAAGACACTGTGTGGTCCATGGAGAGCTTTAACGCCTACGTCAATGACAGGTTTTGGGTTGCCAAGGGTCTGCCCAGGGACTGGGTGCTGGGAGCCTTTGCAGTGAGTGCTGCTGTGTCTTGTAGCTCTTTGGGACCAATTACCATTATAATGATGGTTGATGGCGCTTGCAGCTAATTGAGACTGTGGTTAGGCCTGTATGATCTCATTCCTGGCCGAGGGTACATCATGATTTCTAAATTCAAATATCACTTGTGCTCTTTGAAGGTTGTTTTTCTCCATAGTGCCTTACAGTAAAACAAACTGTTCAATGCACACATTTAATCTTTTTTTATAATTGTTTAAATGATAAATGGTGAACCTATTAGAATGAAAACCACAAACCCTGTGCAGTGTGTCTGTTTGGATGCTGCCATTCTATCAGAAACATAAATCTATATCACATAAAAATTCTACATATCATGGCTTTACCACAAGTAAAGCCATGATATGTAAAATGACACCAATTGTTCATGTCAAAGTCAAGTATAATGTATAATGTGTGCCTGCATTACACACTGCTGTGAAGACGCTATCAAGTTGCATCATGGGAAGAGTAAGACAGAGTGATTTTGGAGCTTAGTTCACATTACATACAATGTGACATACTGGTATTGTGATAAAATGACAAACTTAAAGTTGCACTGATCAATATTTGTATATACTCTACTAAGAGCTTCTTATAGCTTGTTGTTTTGGTTGGACAGACGGTGAGCTATATTCACTGAGTGGCCATACACTTCCATATGAGTGATAACGTTGCTGCTGAATGTGGAACTAGCCAGTTGTTGTTTTTTTTAACACATTTACCATATCAACTTTAGATGGCAATAATACTTCAATGTTGTGTTTGCACCTTGTTCTTCTGCCCCCAAGTGGAAAAATGTATAAATGCAGCTAAGTTGTTTAAACACAACACCAGTCATGAGTAAGGACATTATCAACTCATTTAAAAAGAGCCTGACAAAGAAATCATTGTTCTAATCAACCATGCATCCCCAGACATTATTATAAAGAGCAGCAGACCTCCACAATGAATGATAAATTCATGACTGACTGGTTGTTTCCTTTCCATACATCAGAAGCGCATGCAGCAGATCATGACGCACTGTTTCTTGGCAGTCAAATCCAAGTTAGACTGCCGGCTGGGCTTCTTCGACTTGATTGGCTGTGACTTCATGGTTGATGAGGACTTCAAGGTGGGTGAGATGTTGCTAAATATGGTGGTCAGTGTTCAGCATTAATTAATGCATTAATGTGCATGGTCTTGGACTTATCGTCTCTTCATGTGTTCCTAACAGGTGTGGCTGCTGGAGATGAACTGTAATCCAGCTCTCCATACGAACTGTGAAGTGCTGAAGGAGGTGATACCCAGCACAGTTGTAGAGACACTGGGTGAGCTCTATATATAGAAAGAGAGAGAGAGAGAGGGTATATATAACTACTTTGTTTGCTCAACAAGCTGATGTGTGATACCATCCAACATGCTGTTTTTATCTGCCACTCCTATATGTTCTTCTCTAGATTTAGCTCTTGAGATCTTCAACAAGCGCCGTCTCAGGCAGAGGATTCTTCCTTTGGCCAATCAGAGGGAGTTTGTGCTGCTGTACAATGGAGTTTCCCCTCCTGGTTCAGTGTTGACCCGCAGCAAGAGCAACACAAACAGTGAATTAAACCTGAAAAGCACCAAAAAGACCCAAAAGACTGAACCGAGAAGATGTAAGTCAGGGACAGTGGGCAAAATCATGCCCGTAGCATCCCTTGATAATTCTGTGAATGTCTCAGTGAGCAGTGATGGAAGCAGTGGTTCAAAGTTTGGCCAGTGTTCCACCACGTCCACTACCCCCTCACCTCAAAGCTCTCTGTCAATGCATGGACCTTCACATCTACGCAGCAGCAGCATACAAACTGTTAAGAGTAAGAACCCCAGGCCTCGGGTTGAGCTCAAGCCAAGCAAATGCACTTTGCATCATCATTTTAAGGCTGCAGATGAAGTGAAGCACTCTAAGACTCAGCAGAAGACGAGGATCATCATGTCCCTGTTATCACCAGCACTCGGCGAAGGGATCTCCGTCTGTGGCTCTCCAGAGACAACGACGCCATTGCCTTCTTACGCTGAACCTCCTTTGTGTGGGAAGCAATGTGAAGGAGGAGAGGAACACGGTGAAAAGGGGCTCGGAGTGGACGCAAAGAACATGAATTCTGAGACAAAAGAGAAACTGTGAGACATTATCTTAATGTCTGGGTTCTAAGAGCTTTGTCAAATAAAAAAAGAAATCTGACATCTGGTGCTGTTTTGCTCAGAGAAATGCTGATAAATGCTTAATGTGACAATAAAGATTTTATCAGTTGAATAATGATAACTGGTTTCATTTTGCAGTTAGCTCTAAGGAATAGGCAACCTTTGATATTAGTTTAAAAACTGTTTATGCTTTCAGTAGCACAAATCAACATCTGTGGCAAATGGCAAATGTATGCATTAGTCATCTTACATCAAGTGGCATCACTTCACAGAAAGAAGAGAACAGCAGAACAGCTCTGAAACACTCAGACATGATTGTGTGCAAACCCTCCCACCTTCTTAATGTAATTCTAACCAGGAAGCTCAACAGAAGGCGCCACTCTACAGTTGTTGTGGCTTGTTGTTTTGACTGCAGCCCTTCACCTCTGTCTTTCCCAACTCGTAATTATCTCACTTGCCCATCCATATGCATTTAAACACAAGCGGGCATCCCATCCCATCTTTCCCAACAGGATGCTTGCTTCATCCACATGCTGCTTAACAAGGAGGCTGAGTGCATCAGAGAGCCAGACTTATCATTATAAAGAGGTGTAATATTTGTCGGAGGTGCGCTTTTCTACTTCTAAAAGGTAAGCTTGTTTTTGAATGACATCGGAAGCAGTTTGTATTTGTCATGCTGAGGCATCAGTAGGTTTCCAGTGTGGGTTCAGCGTGTAAAACAACCAAACTGAGGAAGCGGTTCAGTTCTCTGCAGAGAGCCAACTGACAGGAAGGAAGGAACAACTACGCTGCAACTCGATAAAAACTTCTTACCACTTTTATCTTCAATTCCTCTTCGGGAGATCTAACACCTTTTGTTCTCTATAGAAATATACACTACATGGCAAAAACGGGGAACTAGAGATTACCAGCAACCGCCCCCCCCCCCCTTCTCCTGCGCACAAAATCCTCTTGTGGACCCAACCAGCCCCTGTTTTTATGTTATCTCTTTGGTTTTAGTGTGGCGTACACACACACGCAGTGGGGATGATTGTCTGGGCAGATGGTGCTCAGTGTGTGGACTAGAAGCTGAGACCAGGCGGAGAGGGAAAGACTCGTCATCCATCATGGGATGCTGCAGTGTGACCCAGAGGCATACTGGAGTGGACGAGGTTGGCCCTGATGAGATCGAGCTCCTGGAACTCTCTGGAGACAATTTAGGGTAAGACAGAAATACACATTCAGAGTTTAAAGCTAAGAGCCGTTCAAAAATTCTGAAATGAAATAAGAGCTACAGGAATATCAGCATTACCTCATCTTAAAGTGACTTACGTCTTCTTTAATGTGCTTCACAGCTTTAGAGAGTATCATAAAGTTTTGTATAAATGTGGTTTTGTGTAGGCCTATTGTGAGTTCTGGAGGAGGAAGCGGTGACAGTGAAGTGAAAAGAGCACTTTAGCAGCTTCTCTTTTAATGTCTGTGGTTTTCTTTGCCATATCATGCATCATGTTTTGGAGCATTTTCAATGATACAATTTCCAGGATGTACATGCTTCATGTTTGTTTACACGTAGTAACAGGATGTGCTTTTATACAGACAACTTGGAGGTACTGTTAAGAAACGGTTCAATCATAAACCCTCTGATGATGGTAAACACCTGCAGAACAACATATTACATCAATATAATTTCAACCCATCAGACCAACAAGGCAAGAGAAATAATTGGCTCCTATTTACAAAACATGAATGTGGGAACTCAGTGATGCTGCACTGATGTGATTAGCAGATTACCATAAGACAATGGCTGTAGCATGGAGGGGTTTAATACAGAGTCAGGGCGGGACAAGTCCCCGCTCTTTATAAAGCTGGGGGGATTAGCAGAGGCTAATCACAACACTAGCTACCAGTCCTTATGTGTGACTGTTCAATGATTACTACTGTACATATGGTCACATCTTTGTATTGTTTAACACAGACGAGGATGTGTTTTAAAAAGATGCACACTGGCATGTAGATCTACACTCATTATAAAGATGAGTGTTGTGTGTGCTGAGATACAAATGTACATGCAAATCCATAGCAACTTCCATACATAGCAATCATTTACAAGTGCGCTGATCCATGTCATTTACTGGGAATTTGGAGCGGGACTGCTAATGAAATGTATTTCCAAAGATATAACGCTCCTTGAATCTTCCGCACATGTTTTAATGTGTTTTTCTTCAATTATTCTTTTTATTTTAAAATATATATACATGCTAGTTCGCAGTACAAGTCCATGGATGAGCCTTTTGAAAGAAATAGGGAAAACTCAAGAAAAAAACAACAACATCAATTTCAGTGATAAGCACCAGATCATCCATGACGACATCTATCACTTTAAAAGTTGTTTCAGCGTGAGTTTAAATTATCCTACTCGCGGTACATTTTGAGTTCTGTGCAGAGTTCCACATATTGACCCCAAACTAGGAATGACATATGTCTAAAGGAGGATTTAGCAACCTAACAATTCTCCAGAGTAACTGAGCTAGAAACCTGAGAGACCACCATGTCACTGAGTACCTTATAGGAGCCTGCTTATACAGGCATCTATGGAAGAAATGATAATATTAAAATTAAACATGTATGGTTTCTTAAGAATATGGCAGTGGTGGAGTCCTATCTGCTTCCTGTTCCAATTTTTAATTTTAACTATAACTGTAATTTTAATTATAGTTACAGATACTTCATCTATTATAAGAAGCTCATGTGTTTCCTTTGTGCATTGCCTTATAGGACAATAGCTTACATCATCATACTCGGAAATCAACCATTTCTATTTTTTCTGTGCATATTTTTGTGTTTTGCCTCTGCCTAATTTTGTGTACGTTTTTATGTACATCCACTTAAGTACACCTAATATTAGTATGTGGTACATACATAAGTATGAATTTGGGACACATATTATGTCTGTAATGGACAACGGTAACAAAATATGGTGGTAAAGGGTAAACAGGTGGGTCTGTCTCTGCTCTGACTACTCTAATCTGATTATGTCTGGCTGGTGCTGGGCTGCAGGGGGGTCAGACAAATTGTGAAATGTCCTATTGCTCGTTAATATCTATTCATTTTCTTTAAGGCTCTCCAGGGATGTAGCCGGTCTGAGCATTCAATATTAGAGAACACAGGTTCTCACAAACATAGTTTTGAACAGATTAGAGTCTCCAGTCCATCAGAATCATGTGTCTTTGGGTTGCAAAACAAAAACAAGCAGAGTATGCACTTTAACATTCAGACTGCACAGAAGGAACCAGCCCCTGAACCCTCACCTACAATGAGGCTACCAAGCTAACCTCTGAGCCACTGTGTCCTCAGCATTGACTGTTGGTACATGACAATGCTGTCAGATTAAATTTGTTAATGTGTGTTTATTTAGAGTGTGGAGTCTGGGAGAAACCAGGCTTCAACTTTCAGTAAGGACCAGCAGAGATGAGCAGCAGGAGACACCACCACCACCACCACGCTGCCCTTCAATCCGACGTCTGGAACAAGAGGTCACTATTTCTGTGTGTCTGTGTGTGTCTGTGTGTTGTGTAGGACAGTGGCAAAGACACAAGCGTAACTTTGTTATGCCCTTTTCACATGAAGAACATAACGCGTGGTTCGCTTTTAGCACACTTTAACGCTTGTTAGTGCTCAAGCAGAGTGTTGCAAGATGTGCCTCGCATCAGTATCAACAGTTTCCACTCAGTGCTGTTATTTGTGTTGAGTCCAGACACACCCTGTATACATACTGTGAATTTCCATGACAAAAGTGAGATTCTGCGTTCCCTGTTTGGTGTGATTCAAACTTTACAGGAAATAAAAGAGGGAGGAAACACTGCTGCATAACTTGAGTTTTTATACTTCTTTCCACTTGAATGAGAAATTGTCTAAATATGAAGCATCCAAACCTCTACAGAATAACATTATAACAGTTCTCTTGCATTTCCTCAAAGAAGAGCCACTGTTTTATATTTAGAAATCAAATTCATCTGGATTGTGCAACGTTTTGCTCAAATACCAATGACTTGAGGTTGCAAACCATAATGCGTAATAGAGTAATGCATGACTCATCACTGTGTGAAACATGTGGCTACACATAAATACTGATGGAGTGACTGATGGGAGTGATTTGAGACGGCACAAACAGTAAAAAAACGTTAAAAATATACATAATGCAGGATCGATTACAGTGTAAATGTTTAAATCTGCAAGTTATGATCAATAGATATGGCCTGATACAGTGTTGGGTCTCTAGGGGATGCTGTGGGGCAGGAGCAGGAACGAGTTGCACCGCAGGATTTTCTCCCAGCAGCCAATCAGGGCCTGGGAGGGCCAACCAGCCCACATGTATGGAGAGATAATCCATTCCTCTCTGATGTCTCTCTACAACAGCTACACACAGGTAACATAGCACTGCACCCCGGAATCAGCTGGGAGTTACGAGACATGGCTCCGTCATCCTAAAGGGGCAAATTTGAAAATACAAACTTAACACAAGCACACATTTTGTCTGGCAAGAAACAGCTTGTATCTTCAAGGAGTAAAACAGGTCAGTTTTATTGTTGTGAACATAAAAACACAAACACACATGATGGAGCCTCTGATCAAAACTGTTTGAGAAATGAACACTATGAATTAAAAAGTCAGCAGCTCTTTAAAACGGGAGTCAATGCTGCGTTGAGTTTGCTTGTTTGGTGTTAAAAAATGTGTCGCTTATTTTTGTTTCCAGGAAACCAGTGAAAACTTCTTGGTGTTGTTCTCTTCTCACCTGCTTATCCTCTCCCTGGACCACTCTCGACAAGACTTCATTTATGAGGTAGTCTTTGTTCATTATACATTAAAAAGGAGGAAGTGCAGGTCCGCCAATCGGAAGGTCAATGGTTTGATCCCTGGTTCCTCCAGTCTGCATGTCTAAATGTCCTTGGGCAAGATATTGAAATCCAAATTGCTCCTAATGCCTGTTCCATTGAATGTGCATGAATGTATTAGTTTCTGTTTTTGATGAGCAGTTTGCACCTTGCATGACAGCCTCTGCTAGTGTATGAGTGTATGTGTGAATGGGTGAATGCTAACTTATGGTGTAAAGCACTTTGAGTTGTCGCAAGACTAGAAAGGCGCTATATAAGTGCAGTCCATTTACCACTTACAAGGTAACAGAAAGACCTACACTAGTACTCAGACAAGTCCTGCACATGAACAGAGGAAAAAAATATTAAATATTAAATTAAAGCTGCGGTTAATTAATTATTGCACAGCTGAGTGATTATTGGTAAGTTGCTGGATAGCTCAAATGACTATGTGAAAGGTGTCATCATCTGTGTTGTTATCAGCTTGTAAACATCAAGCTGCTGCTACTTACAGTGATTGTGTGAAATAAGCGGCGTGTCTCTTTAATTTTCCTCCATATAATCTGTTTGGTGGAACCTGAAGCACACTGACAGACCTGATCTTTGTCTTCTCGTATCTCACAGGGCATCCTTCCCCTTTCTGGACTTTCTTTGCGAGCCGTCTCCCTGGACCCTGACGCGTCACATTCACCACACATGTTTGAAATCAGCAGTGAGTCAGTGGAATTTACCAAGTTCGACTAAGACATGGCAACATAGTGTAAAGTACTGAGCATGATTTATGTTGTTCCTTCTTTCATCCAGGTCCAATGGTGGACTCCAAGGTTTTCATATGTGCCAGTGCTGCAGAGTTACAGAAATGGATGCAGCTCATAGAAGACAGGAGATACAAGTCACTGACACAACCCATGAGTCCCTCCCACTGCCCTCTGTCCTATCTTGTAATGACTAAGTGCTTTATATCTGGTTACAACTGTACATGAAAAAGCAGTCTGGGTAAGTTGTAATTAATAAATTAATCACATATATTATGGTTTTTCTTCTCTAGTTACCCTGTGATGAGCTCTGGAAAAGAGAAGAGCTGAAAAAGTACTTACTACAAGCTCCGATATGGCAGTGGGAGGGCTCGCCGATACAGCATATGGGGGAGCCCGGATACATATCTATGGTCTATATCATCACACAGAGACAGGTAATAAATACTTTGCTTTAGATTAGATGTGAAGGGTGGCCTGACAACTTTCACTGTTTATTTTGCACTGCATTACACTACATAGTTGTATATATTCAGCTACTCCTTAACTAACCAAAAGTAACAATATTTAGTCAATGGAATAGATTAAATTATTTGCAGGCAAGAATTACTGATTTCTCACAGTCTTTCTTAACAAAAGACATAACTTTTCTGAAGTAAATAAGCATACTGTATGGATTTGTGTGCTGTTCTCTTTTGTGCCTTTTTAAGCAAGTCAGGTTTCATTTTAAATTTGACCTGCTGGCTCACAGTGTGGCATGTGCTGTAGAGGCTGCTATTGCTCTCAGTGATGCTCTCATTTATTTAAAGGTTCAGTGTGTAAGATCTAGTGTCATCTAGTGGCGAGGCTGCGAATTGCAAGCATCTGTCCAGTCTACCACTACCCCCTTCCCTTTCAAATAGCGCAGGACAGCTACGATGGCTGACACAGGATAAAAGGTGTCGTCTTCTGAGAGAGCAAAGAGAAGTCAGTCAAGAAATGAGGTTTCTTTAGGTAGATATATTAAGAAATTATATTTACTTAATTATTCAGTAAAACCACATGTGATTGCGACTTTTCCACTAACAGATAACAGGGAAAATGTGAGCCAAGTCACTGTCACCATAACACTAAACCACATATTAGATAAAGTTTATATAAAGGAAACACGATAATTCTCTTATGCAATTATGGACCCTCGCCAAAACTGCCCACCATCAATACTATGTGGCCCGCGGCCAGATAATGGTGCTTTGATAGCGGCAAAAAAAACCCCAACAACTAACAACTTTGATCGATTTGATCTGAAATAGATCTCAATCATGACAGCAACAGTTACTCACATAATAACCTGCCTCTTTATAGAAAAAAATAAAAGCTGCAATGCTTTCTTTCTTTTGCTCTTTTCTGTTGAAAAATGCTGAACAAAATCAAAAGAGCATAGAGAGTAGCCTGCTTGACACACCTCTGATAGAGCCGTCAGAAAACGTGATTCCCCTAAATGTCCTCTGCTTGGAGATACTGGGGAAATACGAAGGCGTCCGTAGGTTGATGAAACACTCGCTGCAGAATCAATTTGTCAAAGAAAAAAAAAATCCCAACGTGGGATCAGACTCACAACCTACTCGATGAGAGTCCTTGGCTTTACCGACTGAGCTAACCAAACACTGTAACAGAGATTTAAAAAATCAAGTCTTATATTCTCATCCACCATCTAATGGCTTAAAAATTGCTCCGATGCCGACTCCTGCTGTATATTTCTTCTTCTTCTTCTTGAACAAGAAGAACATAGTGACGAAATGCGCTCTGTACCGTCTATTTTCAGTTACTGTAGAAACATGACACAGTGTGACGTGGGAACGTCCCATGTAGATATAAATGACTCATTCTAATGTGATAAAAACATAACGGTTTATTATGTAAGGTCTTTACACACCACTGAAAACATAGTTATGGATCTTATATTGCATTTCAGTTAATAGATCCTCAAAAATATTACACACTGAACGTTTTAAAGAAACTGTACTAGTATCTCATATTAACATGGAAATTATTTATTTATGTATGATAATTTAGGTTTATTACAACTAGGGTCTTATTTTAGTCATTGGGGAATATTGATCAATTATGATAACATTGTACTTACCACGTTTACGACCAATATCCAGTTACTCATATTATCCAAAATAGTAATAATCGCTCTTTGCCCCTGAAATCTATTTGTGTTTGCCTTTGTTGTTTCTTTCTAATAATTTTTGCTAACCTGGGAGTTTGTTAACGTGTGTAATCGTCTGTTTCTTGCCCAATCTGACGCCATAGAAATGGACACACGTTAGAATAGCAATTATGCTTCAAAATGCTACTTGTGAATGTGTTGGCTTGGTTCTTGCAGGGACTCCATGAAAGACTGATGGTCCTTTTCCCTCAAGACATCCTGCTTCTCTCAGTTGACAACAAGCGACTGAATCTAAGATATGAGGTAGTGTAAAATGACTCTCGGAAAAATCTATAATAATACCTCCTTCACCACAGCGGCATAACTAGGCTAGGTGTCTTTACATAGTGCTTGTTATTTTGACACATGACGTAGGCCCGTATAATGGGGAAAGCATTTTGTAACTCACATCTGCCACCTACAACGTCACTCAGTGTATTTCAGCCAGTAGCTAAAATCAGGTTCTTCTTGTGCAATCGTGGTTGAATTTTATGGAAATAAAAATTCCTGCACAATTTAATGAATATTGTTTTCTTCCATGTCATCTCTTAACAGGGCAGGTTGGCCCGACAGAGCATCAAAGCAGTGGAGCGATCAGCCTTGCCTGGACGGCTGGAGTTTGAGCTGATCGGTATGCTGTATAAACATGATATCAATTAGCTAAATGTAGCATTGGCTTTTATCCAAAGCGACTTACAATTGGTATTGGTATGTCAGAGGTATGTCTCCCACACCAAAGGCATGAGTCTTATCCATTGCGCCACCACCACCCCTCATATAATCACGGTTGTGTTTTAGGTGAGCTGGTGGAACCCCTGCAGGTCTCTTGTGCCTGTCTGGAGGATTATCGGACCTGGATGTTTCAATTACAACAGGTTAGACTGTGCTGTCTGACGTCTTTAAAGGAATAAATAAATTGTTTAGAAAATGCAGTAACAATGGGTTGTGTGCTGTGAGTTAACCAGATTTTGCCTTTTCAAATTATTCAATTTCACTAGTTTTTAGACATCCGGGGAAGTAAACTATGCGGCAGTTTACGGCAAAAAATGCAAAGATTTACAGCAGCTGCAATTGATAGTTTTCATATTAACGGTGAATCAAATTACTTTGTGTAATATGAAACGGGTTGCTCATAGTGACAGACCCACAGATAAGTACAAAGAGTGTTTCAATGTCTGTCATAGCATTATTTTGGTTGTCTGGCGCACAACTTTACTATTTAATTCAGTGTCATCACTCTCATCAGTGTTGCATCCAAACATAGCAGGCAGCTGTTTTCAGTGAAAATGTTTTAAAAACCTACTGTACACTACCTGCCCTGTACCAGAAAATAGTAACTGGTGAGCTAGTGGAGCATTTAGCAGCTAAAGAATCAGATGTTTCCTACAGGAGCTGGGGTAGGCCAAAACAGAGCTAAACCAGATATAACGGTGATGAATACTGGACCTCCATTGTTTTCTCCATATAAATAATAATGTTGCTCCATGTCTGTAGGATGTGTCAATTAGCAGTTGTTCGCTAATAGGTTATTCAGTACAACTGAAAAAGTGATATTGCAGTAGTATTGCAAACGTTATGTGTAAGGTTTGATTCTGCTGCCCCAAGTGGCTGCAGGTTTAAGATTTAAGACCACCAGGACAAGAACTTGTGGATGTGGGACAAAGACTTCTAACTTAGCCCCTAACTAGCCCCTTTAAAGTCAGTCATAGTTTCCTTGATTCAGGGAAAAATACTTTTGAAGTCATAAAATTTGTGTCTGCAAGAAATATTCATGTGTGCCAAGGTGATGTCTCATACCTTAACTGGAAATCGACTTTGCATCAACAAGATTTTCTTTTTGATCTGCAGCCTGACAGAAACAGCCATGTTGTTGGAAGTCACGCTGGACCTCCGCTCATGCCAAAGCTGCAGAGGAGCAGGAAGGAGACCCATGAACCGATCATAACAGCCGACCAATGTCATATCAATGGACGCAGCTGACTCAGAATGTGGAAAATTCACTGTTATTATAAATCTAAAATAAAATGTGTAGATAGTATAAACACTTTGTTTATATTGTTTGAACAATTTACATTGAGAAACAATATAGTAAACAACCTAATAATAACTAAACAACGTTACCATTATAGTTCAATGTAGCATTAAAGCCTTCTAATTTGCAGACGGAGGAGGTAACTGTCCAATGTTGAAAGCAATTTATAAGTCGCTGATTGAGTGTGTGTGTGCATGAGTGTTTGCTGGGGAGTGAAATAGGTAGTGATCGGGGTAAGAAGGGTTTCAGGGATGGTTGGGAGTTGAGGAGCTGAACGACCTTGAGTACAAAGGTTGCTCTTCTCCTCTGAGTTCTGCAGCCTGGACAGCGCAGCCGACGTCCTGATGGAAGCCACTCAAATGAAGGGAAGAGAACATGTGAAGGGTCCTGTACGATCCTTCCAGCTAACCTCAGCATCTGCTGCTCACATATGGTGGAGAGGGCTCTGATGGGGAATCCAATCATTTTGGAGCAGACTTTGACTGAGCTTTGCAGGCAGTTTCTGCTTTACAGACTGATGGAGTAGAATCAGCATGAAAAGGAGAATTTCATCACGCTCTCAACGAAAGGAGTAGTAGAAAGTTTTGAGGATGTATTTGCTAACCCTAAATGAGTTGAGCTTCCTCAGGAGATATTGCCGCTGCTGGCCTAAGGATCCTAAGGATCTCCTCAGTGTTTCAAATTTCATCAGATTGTCGAACATTGTGCCCAGGTACATATACTCATCGACAATTTCTGCCGACTTCTTGTGAATGGTGGTGCAGCCTGCCACGACCAGTTCACTCTCCATGGTGGAAAAGGTCACTACCATCTCTTTGGCCTTTTTTACATTAAGTTCCAGGCAGGATTTATCACACCATTCCACAAACTCATGAAGAGCTGGGCCGCGGTGCTGTAGGGAGACTGAAAGCAAAGATAGAAGAACTGTATCGTCAGCGAACTTGACCAAGTGAGAGTTTGGCTGGGCGGACCTACAGTCGTCGGTGTAAAGAATGAAGAGGTGAAAGGACACGGCCTTGAGTGGAACTAGCTGACGTGTACAGGACATGAGATAAATTGCCACTGACCAGGACTCTGTGACCTGTTGGTAAGAAAGTCCATTATCCACAAAATGAGTTGGTTGTCTAGGAGAAAATGAGTAGAGAGATTCTCAACCATATGTGGCAGCAAGGTGTTAAATGTCGAGGGGAAATCTGCAAACAGAGGTCTGGGTGAAGTGTTGGGAGATTCCAGATGCTTGTGGATAGAGTCTGGAATAAATACCTTCAACCACCCCTCTATCTGTGCGGTTGGCAAACTGAAGTGGGTCTGTCTGAGACTCTGTGGGCTTGATAATATGATTTATTACATAGTGTCCATCACCAGAGAGGGGAGAGCCACAGGCCTGAGGTCATTAATAGTACCTTTTTTGGTATGGGAATAACTACAGAGTCCTTCCACAGCTGAGGGACCGTGCCATCATCCAAGGATCTCTGGAACAACACCTGTATGATGCCTCACAGCTGCTCGGCACAAGACCTCAGGGTACTACCACTGATGTTATCTGGCCCAGTTGCTGTCTTGACTTTTCTTGAGGGCTCTCACCACATTGTTTGTGTTAATGGTGAGGGAGGAGTTGCCAGGTATGAGTTTGGAGATGGCCTCAATGAGCTGAATGATGTTATCTGTCTCAAATCTAGGGAAAGAGGAATTGAGGTCATGAGGGAGTGATGCTGGGCTGCTGCCTGCAACCTGGTGTTACTTGCAGGAAGTGGGTGTAGTATTCACAGCTGCTACGAACTTGATAACTTGCCAAGCTGTATGGACGTTCCCTTTCATAAATGATTGTTCAGACTTGTCTTTATATTTTAATTCAGCAATTTTGATGGCAACTGATGGTAAGTTTTTGGATGGGGATGATTATTGTCCACACAAAAGGAGATTATATAATGAGACTGTGCCCACTTGCTCATTAATGTTGCTGGATGGAGCTTTAAGGTTATTCCAGTCTATAGCTTGAAAGCACGACCCTGTACCCTGTCAATGCTATCATCAGTTTGCTGTTGAATAGTGTTAATTACATTTTTAGACCTTCTTACAACTGGCAAGTAAGCTGGTGCAAATAAAATAGTGAGGTGGTCAGCTGAATCAAGAGGTGGTGGGGCAACAGATTTAGTGAAAAGGTTCTGAAATGTTCTCACCCTAATTTTGATATATTTGGGTGATTTTGCCACTCTGAGGGACTGAGAAGACACTTATAGTTCTCTTTCATGTGGGAGCAAACAGAAACAAGGTCATGACCCAGTTTAAGGCCATACCACAGCTGAACAAATGTTAGAGTTAGAGACTGTAGACCTGTAAAAGTGACTAAAGAAAATAGATCTCAACATATTGTACATATTTAACTTTTATGTTTTTACCATACAATATTTTGACTTTTTCACAATAAACCGTTTAAAAACTCTCAAGAGTAATTCATTGAACACGACATAGAATTGAAGTATCTGTATTTATTCCAATGGTTAAACATTTACAGAAGTGTGCAGAAACATCCAGTGTATTACGGTATTTATATTTATTGTGGTATTAGAAATGAATCAAACTAAAAAGTTATGGAATATAATAATATTTGTAAAATTTTTGTTCATATAAATTACAGTCTCAAAAGGAAATGAACCATTTTCTACTCTTTATACATGAAGCAATCTACAGGAAAGTACATTTACATCAGATCTCCTTAGAGAACAACCAGCTAGAGGAGTATAAATACACATGCTGCAACAGCAACCACTTAAATTACAACTAACAATGCAGATATAGAAAAAAGTGTTATAAACATTTCATGTGCCACTGGAAGAGTTTACATTTGAATGTTGATTATAGTGGTTCATTAGCAGCAGTTACACTGCGCTAAGGGTCATTTGGGGATTTTTACACTTAATGAGGGGAACAATGTGGATAGTATAGGCCTTAATGTAATTCAGTGCTTAGTGTATGACGGTATTACTTGATCATGTATGATTATTGCAATACAATGATGTCTATCTTTTATTTAGCTGGGGCTGAACCGTGGCTCAAAGCTTTAAAATTGGTACATGTGAAGCTAAACTTTTTTAACACAGATGCCCAATGTAAATGCGTCCCATGGGGAATTTTATACATGTCGATTTTCTGGTTTCTAAAAGACAAGGCCGGTGTTGTCTTATATTTTCCTTAATGTCAATTACCCTAAAAACAAAACAAAAACCAACAATGTCCAACTCCTCCATCCATCGTCAACTGCTTATCCTGCGTACAGGGTCGCAGGGGGGGTGGAGCCAATCCCAGCCCAGCATCGGGCATAAGGCAGGGTGAACCCTGGACAGGAGGACAGTCCATTGCAGGGCCACACAAACACCAGTCACACCCACATTCACAACTAAGGACAATTTAGAGCCACCTAGTCCACATGTTTTTGGATGGTGGGAGGAAACCAGAGAGAACTCACACAGATACCGGGAGAACATGCAAACTCCACACAGGAAGGCCTGGAACGACCAAGGTTCGAACCCACGACCTTCTTGCTGTGAGGCGACAGTGCTAACCACCGCACCGAAATCTTTAGAAATGTCACGAATTGTCAATAATATATAGATTCATTTAACAAAAGGCCAAAACCGTTCCCTAAAACAGCTGGCTGCTGTACTTTTTAGGAGTAAATAGTGCATTTGTTGGGGACTATTTTCATCTGTAAATGAATAAACATTTGGTGCTTTTAGTCAGTGTTTGCGTCAGTAGGACGGGTATGTGGAATCAACTCTGGCACAAAAGAATAAGCTCTAAGCTTAGCTCTAAGGTTATACAGACAGCACTCAGCACATCAGTTGGATCAGTTGGTGAATGGTTTCGGTATTTTCATGGACTTGGTTGATATAATAAAAATATAGAATATACTCGACCTAATCTTTTAATCAGATTAGAGCACTAACAGAATAAAAAGTATTGTGTAGTGCAGCATTTGCAAAGAGGATAGTCTGTCCTTCATTTATGTTACAGTAGAATTGTGAAAATCATAATAGAACCACCATTCTACTGGCCAACCAATGGCAGTCCAAATTGTTAATACAGACCATTTATAGTACACACAGGGAGGTTGTCCTCTATAAGAAAGAGGCGAGGATGTTTTAACAATCCACATCTTTTAGTACATGGATGGAAATGAACTGTGGCACACTGATGCAGTGCATCAGATATTGGATGGACTGAACACAGGCATTCATTTCTTCTCCTAACTAGTGTACATTTTTGTGAAATAAGTACAACGGAGCAACTCCTCATCTGCCTTCTGAAATTAAAGCAGCACTCAGTGTGAACAAAGATAAAAAATTAAAGGCCTCTGATGTGTGCTGATGAAGCAGGACGTCAGGCGTTTTCTCTGATGTTGTAATATTACATGAATGAACCGACTGAAGTAAAAATGCAGTGACCAACTTAGCCTCGTTCCACTGATCTCCTCTGACAGGAACCAAGATATGTATGTTTAGTACCTGTGATGGTTAACGTGCATGCATGTTACCACACTTACTACAGAGATGCTTGAAAGTTTTCTCTGACTTTAAAATGAATGCATTGATAGAAAGCACACAATTACTCTGCAAAGTTTAGAAACTTTAGTCCGGCAAACCTGTTAAAACTTTTGTCAATAGACTCTTATTGTGTAAAAGCCGGTCCAACTAAAAAATGTAAAGGCATTAAAAGCTGTGCACTCTCATTTCAAAACTGTATTCACAGCTAGCATGCTAAAGGAAAATGCTGATACACAGTTTAGCAACCAATGCAAAGAACAATCAGAACTGTTTTAGTACCTGCATACTATACGGAACTTAACAACTGAAATGCACTTTTGACCTGCGACATGTTGCAGTAAAAATGATTAGTCTTCCCCCTCCAGTTTTTGCGTGACACATTTGATGCGAATATTTTCTCGGAGGTTGCGGAGGCGCGCGCTGCGACTTGTGATTTCCTCCACGTAGGTTTTGGGGAACCAGCCCCGTTCCCCGTCAGACAGCCTGATGCCTTCCACCCAGCCTGGTGAAAGACAACATCCCTCAGACATCAAACAAACAACTGCACATTATCATTTACTGCTTGTTAAGATCTCCAACAGCCAGTGAGAGATACAAACCTAACTTTGTAAGTTACATTCCTGTAAATGCTGTTTATGTGAAAGAGGACTTTATTCTTTATCCAAATTTCTTACCATCACTTGTAATGGTCTTAGCATGAAGAATATCAGCCTTTTCCAGTGTTAACTCGTCGTGCTCTTGGGCCTGATAGCTTTTGATGCACTGAACTTGGGATATATCTAAGAAGAAAAGACATGAAGAGTGTGGAAAAGGTGTGCGGATTTAAAGGTTTGAATTCACTCATCGTGCACCTGAAGCTCACTACTGACCATCATTCTCACTGGCTTGCTCGATGTCTTCCAGGGGATCAGATGGAAACATTGCTGTGATCCATCTCTGCTTCCCACTCCTTGGGAGACCCAAAAGAGTGCAGTTAGAGCGCCATCCAGCTTGGACCGAAGCAAATATAAGTGTTAACACTCACTCAGTGTGTGACTTGAGCAGGATCTGGTGTTTAAGCTGCTGGCCTTCACAGAGCTGCAGGTGGAAGATGAAGCCTGAGATGCCCTGCAGCTTCTGACTGAGATCTTTGACTTTCAGCTCTCCTATCTTGGCATGTACAAATACCATGAACTTCCACGTACTGCAAAAAATGATGTACATTTATTATCAAGATCACCAACATTGTCACAGTAATAACCAGCTGGTGTATCTTTAAAGCCACTATGTGTGGAATTGCTTGTGGCTGCAGCATCTTTCAAATTATTCTGATAGTACACATTTATGTTGTAAAAAAAAAAAAGTCCTGGTGACAACTGTGTGTGTGTGTGTGTGTGTGTGTGTGTTTTCAGACCATTAATCTCAGTATCCCTGGGTTCAGGTGCATGGGGTGGTGGTGGTAGCGGTGTGTGCTCTGCTGCCTGCTATTCTTACTAGAAATGTTTACATTGTTGTTGCTTTCAAGAACTTGTTCTATCTTCAAGTAATATTTTGACATTTTGGGAAACACATTCTTTCTGAGAGTTAAAAAAGAGGCTAAATACAACCCACATGCCAATACCCCAGATATAAAGCTAGAGCCAGCAGGCGTTCAGTTTAGCTACGTTGGGGTCTGCGCTGGTTGCACTGCGCTCAGCAAAGAAATAGTCCATTACTTAAAGGTTCAGTGTGTAACGTCTAGTTGCATCTAGTAGAAACCAGCGGCTCATGGTGCATTCAAGTGCTCTTCAGATGGTCCCATTTCCCGAGCTGTGAAGTCGTTCTTCCAAATTCAGCGAAATTTTTCAAGTGCTCCTAAGTAGAAATGTGGAATCATCATGGACGCTACTACAAAGTTGTTTTGGATTAGCATTATCAGAGCATATAAACAACTCACAGACTTCTAGTTCACTCTAACTGTTATAACCATATTAAAAATGACATGTTTGCAAATGATTATTATTTCTCTTTTGCAATAAAGATTTAACGATTCCAACACCACTTGGATGCACCATCACTCATCGCTCACCTCTCCCCTTTGCAAGCGTGCAGGAAAAGCAATGGTGGCCAACACGCTCTGTTTGCTCTTGGGCAAAATAATATGTGTGGTCCTCTATTTGTCCAAATTTCTCTTCTTTTCTTACTTTAACTATGACCATTACTACTACTAAAAAGAATAGCGTTAATTCTTTGCATGTATTCAACGTAGTGACAAAACGCTCTCTGTAGAGCAATTTGTCCGTTTAGGCTACTGTAGAATCATGGCGATGCAACATGGCGACGTCCTTTGAAGGGGAGCCGCTATGTATGTAGATAGAAATGGCTTAATTTAAGGCAATAAAAACATATCAGATCATTACATAAGGTCTTTATACACCACTGAAAACCTGGTTATGTATATTAAATTGCTTTTTTTGTCAATAGATCCTCTTTAAAACCTGGATGACCTGCAATTTTCTAATGTTAAACTCAGATAAAACTGAAGTTATTGTTCTAGGCCCTAAGCACCT
>JAPMOB010241686.1:0-20115 GCA_029875015.1 Lepomis gibbosus
GCCTTTTACTGTGGCCAGCCTAAGGCCTTTTACTGATGCCAGCCTAAGGCCTTTTACTGTGGCCAGCCTAAGGCCTTTTAGTGAGGCCAGCCTAAGGCACACCTGTGCAGTACCCATGCGGTCTGATCAGCATCTTGATATGCCACACCTGTGAGCCGGATGGAGGTTATCTTGGCAAAGGAGAAGGAGAGATTTGTGAACAGTATTTGTGAGAAATAGGCCTTTTGTTATGACGCATTGTCTCTGTTAAATAAACAATTAGATTAATATATTAGATGTCAGCAGTTTGGAAAACTCATTTTTGCCCCACAGTATGTTTATTGTCATTTCTAATTTACTCTGACAAATGTTTTCAGAGATGTTGGATCTTTGAACCTTGCCACAGACACTGAAACAGAGAACTTTTGGGGTTCAAACATTTCAAACAAACATCTGGAATATGAGGAAGTCTGACAGGAGTTGTGTACATTCTCATTTATATTGAAATAATTTAAACCTTGTATTTGTTGATTTGTTGTCTGTTTTGGGGCTTTTAAACAAGCATCATTCCAATCTAGCTCATCGATATCTTTTTGTGTATCTAGTTCCCAATCATTTAATTTATCTAGTGTTGATTCAGGACCCGGACCCGGCGGCACGGTGATGTTGTGGCTTCTGTGTGGAGTTTGCATGTACTCCCCGTTTCCGCATGGGTTCTGTCCGGCTTCCTCCCACCGTCCAAAGACACGCAGCCCAGGCTGACTGGTGACCCTAAACTCTCCTTAGGTGTGAGAGACTTATTGTCTGTGCGTGGCCCAGGGATGGACCGGCGACCTGTCCAGGGTGTACCCCGCCTTTTGCCCAATGTCAGCTGGGATTGGCTCCAGGGTCGCGGGGCGCAACATCCCGCTTTAAATTAATGATGAGGAATACTTTACATTTACTCATTTGGGAGACGCTTTAATCCAAAGTGACTTTCATTTGAAAAACAACAACATACAAGCATCAACAAAGTATTTATACATTAAGAGAACTACGAGCAGCCATAAATACTAGTAAGAGCTAATAGCAGGTACGGCATCAATGGGGTGAATAACTAGGGAAAGAGGTAACGAAATAGTGCAATCAATACAAGAGAATTGTAAGGAGACAGAAGAAGAAGAGTTATAACAGGAAGTGTACTCTGAAGTTAGAGATAATAATCTGTTGAGAGAATATGACGGTACAACAGGCACAGGGACGTTTTACTGCTCTAACATTTTCCTGATTATACTCACATACTTTAACTGCAGTAACACTTTTAATTACTTTTATATGTAACAGAGTACAAGTGTTGTATTAGTACTTTTACAGCAGTAAACTCGAATTTACAACAACACTCAACTCTGCTTTATGCTCATGTTGTGAACTTTTGCACATGTCAGCATTGTATTATAGCATTATTGTAGGTTCTGTCCCCCCTCAGTTTCAGCCGGGTCTCTGGGACCACTAAAATGCCCAAGTTACGAGCTGGTGTATAAGGTACTAGTAGGTCAGCAATATAGCACGGGGCGAGACCATGTAAAGCCTTAAAGGTAATCAGTAAAATCTTAAAATCAATTCTAAAACATACTGGGAGCCCGTGTAACGAGGCCAAAAACAGGAGTGACATGATCACGTTTCTTGCTAGCCATATTTATGTTTATGTTCATGTGTACTGTAAGCACTTTATAAATTATATCAAGGCATCTTCCTTGGTTGTGAAAATGTACCTGGCAATAAACCTGATTCTGAAGGATCTGAATACTTGGATGGAGTCGCATCCGCATTATGACGCCAACACGTGCTTTAGAAAACAAACAGCAGATTCTGGGGGGCTCTATGTGACAAAGTCCAGTTTGTGGAGACAGACCGATGTTAATCATTCACTACGGAGCTTTAAGGTTTGTTTTACTGCACGTTCTTGTTTTGGTGGCGAATATCCTCGAGGTGATGCTTCAACCAATCAGAGAGCTGATTCAGCAGTCAACGTGAATGACTGAAGAACAACTCCAGCAAATAGAAATGAACGAAAACGAACATCAACAAGTAAAAATTCACTACATTAAAGACTGTGTACTGTGTGAAAATGTAACTGCAGTAAAAGTATGTGAGTATAATCAGAAAAGTACAGTAAAATGTCCCTTTACTGTTGTATGATTGTATCTCCTCGCCTCAGATTATTGTTCCTCATCATTAATAATGCAGGATTTTATTGCTGTAGTTGGTGGAGCTCATTCTGAACTATTAAAATAACTACACGATTAAATAAAAACATTAAAGTTGTGCAATGTTTCTAAGTAAGCTACACTTACACAAGTACTGTACAATTTTTTACTTGACCTTTACTTTACTTTTTCTATTTTCTGCAACTTTATACTTCGACTCCTCTGCATTTATTTATTTTAAAGCTTCAGTTTCTTTACAGATTTATATCATTAATACAACATTTAATCATCAAATACATAAACTACCCAGCATATATGTACAGTAATTAAAATGAGTTCCACCTTCACAAGCTGAAAAACTAAAGTGATGAACACATTAATGCATCAATAATTATTATTCAATAATAATAAATTTGATTGCAGGACTTGTATTTTCTTGTATTTCTACACTGTTGTAATGAGCGGAGTTCTTCCTCCACCACTATAACTTACACTCTCTGTGATTAAATGGTATCTGACGCCCTCATCTGTCCGACAACAAGCATTACGTCAAACGAAAAGCAGGACATGTCTGCTGGATTAAGACTTGAAAGAATTCTAGTCATTTAAATTAATGATGAGGAATACATTACATCCAGTGGACTCTGGATTCCTATTTTAACCTTGTTGGGCTTAGAGAGAGACACAACAGTCATATAGGCTTTCCCCCCAACTTTACTCAGATCACAATGAATATTCCTATATCAGCATGCAGATGAGGTATTTTCTCATTAAACACTGATCTGCATAACAAACATCCATTTTCAAGCAATAACAGTTAGATTTATCTGGTTTTATTATGATAATATACCAAATGGCCCCTTGTATGTCATAGATTTATTCATAATATACCATGTCATGTGTGCGACAGACCCTTTCTTTAGCCACAAAGAATGAGAATAATAAAAGTTTTTTTTTAAAAACTCTGTAAATGAAAATTTATAGACCTCAGAAACAGTGTGTAAAGCTATGACGATCTAACTGCTTTGAGGGGAATTGTTTTGAGAAACCCGCTGGGAAAGAGAAGTTAATCCAATAACAAAACACTTCAAATGACGAATGATTCAATATGGACATTCAAGATGAAATTTACGCAGTCTGCATTTGACGGACTTGTTAAAAATTGACAAATAATAATGTATAAATATATTCTTCAAGATTGTTTTACACATTTTATAGAGTTGAATAGAATATACTTTTTTGTCCCCTAGGGGAAATTTGTCATGGACTCAAAGTTTGGACTGCGGTGTCTTGCCTTTTAAATGCCCAGTTCAGAGATCCAGCTCCCTCTGAGGAAACAACTCTTTTCCGGATCTCCCCCTCTCTTTGACAAACTACCTTCTCAGTTCCCATAAATTTCATGGAAGACTGGAGGATTAATTTCCTTAAAATCTTTGGGAACAGTAGATCTATAAATTCAAACATATAGATGGACTTCGACGTTCAACTTTACACACGCAGTAATGTATGGGGTATTTGTTCTCTCCATTTAACCCAATAAGGATGCAGCCATTGTGCAAAGCCCAGGGAGCAGTTAGGGGTTCTGGGCCTCGCTCAGGGAAACCCTAGGCAGTGGTATGTGCTGGACTCTTCGGTTCCCAAGCCAAGTCCCCATGGACTGAGCTGCTGCCCGACTCTCTTAAGTGTCGGAGGTGATTTAAACTCACTGTGTTTTGAAAAAGTAATCTGAATAATTAGGTTGAAAGAATTGAATTAAATATTCAACCCATCGATGTTTTGTTAAGGAATAAGTAAAGCCCTATAGCTATTTAAAAATTAATGAAAATTATATTTTATAAGTAAAGTTTGGTGAGAGGGGTAAATGGCTGAATGTGGTGAATAAATCAGAGTGATGACCTGGAGAAGAGTTCACGCTGGTCTGCACATCGCTGTGTGCATCTTCAAAGTAAGAAATACTTTAAATCACCAGTTTGGGTCAATTTCAAATGAGTGTGTTACAGATATTAGTTACAGTAATTTGCATGATTTATAATATTTAGTGCTGAGCCTCTGACTCTACAAGCCTGCAGGATATTTTATATTATAATAAGAAAGACACCTGTCTGATTTAAAAGTCTATATCGCATTGATCTGCATGTGATATCCGTCTGTGTTTGTCCTCCTCTCTCTCTCTTTCTTCTGTCACTCAGTCAAGTCCACCAGCAGACTTTTTTTCTCTATAAATCCTCTGAGATCTGAGTCGAGGCCGACCCTCCCCGACCCTCCGCTCTGTGAAGTTGCTTAGGTTGGCTGCTCCTGCTCTGACCTCTGACCCCTGCTGGAGATGGGATGGGGCTGGGGGTGGGAGGTACATGAAGGAGTTTGTCTTGTCGGGAGCGTTGACCTTACAGGGTCTGAACAATGAGACGTGACAACAGGCCAATGTAGGCTGATCTGAAACAAGGATGTCAGGAGTAAGATAAAGACCAGGACACGGTTCTGTTCCCTCAGTCTGGTTTGACTGGTTTGATTGTGCTTCTTTATTTTCAGCCCTCACAGATACTCGACTGTATGGAGAACCTCCAGTCTGCCCATCTTGAGCTTGTTTGCATTTCTTTCTTTTTTTAATCTGTGCCTATTTTGGCGGTGGAACATAATTAACTTAATACATTTATTCAAGGACTGAACTACAGTTTTAAAGCACTTGTGCTTTACTTGAGTATTTAACTTTTTTGCTGCTTTGTATCCATCTATCTATTGTACTTTTTACTCCATTATATTAATCTCACACTATTTATTTTACAGATTAAGATTTTACATATATTGTTAAATTGTTAAAGTTTAAACCAGTGGTTCCCTTGTCATTAACAGACCAAAGACACATTCCCCCTGTAAATTTCTCACCTAATCTCATTTCAGTAAAATGTTAAAATGATCCAATTTTAAAAGTAAAAGTTAAAGTAGTTCAAACTAGCTAACTCTATAGTAGCCAAGTCAGAACTTGCTAAGTGTATAGAAATTAGTTCAAACTAGCTAACTCTATAGTAGCCAAGTCAGAACTAACTAATGCTGCGTTCCATTTACCTCGGAAGTCGGAGGTCGGAGCTGGGAATGATATCACACCCGAGTTGACGGTGTTCCAGTTAACGACTTCGCTCGGCCAGCTGTTTACAACTAGCCAGATTAGCTAATGATACACCGGTTGATTTAAAGAACGCATTATGTGGTATTTTGGAACCTTTGAAATAGCCATCGGGAAATGTGAAGTATAAGTTTAAACACACAATCCTTGGATTAGACCAGCGCTCCACCAACTACCAACTAGCAGCCTATCTAAATCTAGTTTGTAGCCTATATTTATATTAAAACTAGTTAACTATACTAGTTAAAACTCGTTAAGTGTATATAGTAGACCTTGTTGAAAATAGAGTGCAGGCTATATAGTAGGCCTATTTCAGAACTAGCAGGTTAAACTAGATCCACCTTTGTTGCTACAACAGTAAAATCTGACATTGATGCATCGGTATAACAATCTAATAATGTCAGATCAGGTATCTGTCACAGGAGACATGTGACACAACCAGCAGGCTGCTACTTTAATGCATTCTGACACTTCTGTACGGGGATTTCGAATTCAGTGACACTGTGAAACACCGTGTCTCCATCTCTGAATATATTTAATTTGTTACAACTAAAAGTTGGACTCAGAGTTTGGACTTACAGGGAAGAGCGTGTGTGAAGGAATGTAGACAGAAAGAAAGAGAAAGGCGAAACAAAAAGGTTTGGCCCCTCGAACATTCTATTAGTGTGGCTGAGTGGTTTCCTGAGGCCCCTCACAAAGGCAACTGTAAAGCAATAAAAAGGCTTCCTCAGCTCTTGAGTCCTGACATCTCTTCAAAGTTGGACGTGGAGTGCCGCCTGCCGCTCACTGTAACCGCTCCCTTTAAAGGGTCAAACACTCCTCAGTGCCTTATCTCTGCTGCTCACATGCTGCTGTGAAAGACACAAGCAAAGGGTGAAACAAATCAATTTATAGGTAAAAAAAGAACAGGTTTTATTCTCAGGTTTGTTTCACTAACTGAATACGGAAGGTTCTAGAGCTCTATATCCAAATAAATGTGAATCCAAATAAAAAAAGAGATACAGGATCAAACCTGCAAACACAACACAAATGTGGCCTTTAGTGAGCAGAGGAAAGTGTATAAAGCCAAATAATCAAAATAAAAAGTGTACAAAGGGAAAGAGATGTTAGTTTTTTTATTTATAAAGAGACACAACTTCTCCACTGATGTAATATAAAAGGTCACACGATTAAGGTCAGACTTTAACAATGTGTTGTAAAAAATATAAACTCTTAATATGAAACAAATAACTAAATGTTTCCATTAAATGTGGAGTAGTAAGTATAGACCTACAGTATTTCCCTCAGTGAAAGTATAAGTTTAAATGGAAATAGTCAAATAAGATACAAGAACCTCACCTACAACAATAACAAAGTACATTTACTCAAATGCTGCACTTAAATACAAATAAGAGGTATTTTTAATTGAGTGTTTTCTTGTAATGCCACTTTTTAGAGGGAAATGTACTTTTTACTTCACTACATTTATCTGACAGCTTCCCTTACAAATTATTTTAAAAAGTTCGATTTTTACACGCAAAACATACGAAGAGTTTATAAAATAGGATGTCTTGTTAATTGAAATACCCAACAGTTTACGAAAGTACAGCTGGTACATTCGTTGACTGACATTTAACTATTTTGATGATCGTTTAAGACATTTTTCATGGTAAAAACATTTCATGGTTCACAAATGTGAAGATTTGCTGCTTTTTGTTTTGATTATTTTTAAAGCATTTTTAATTATTTGAGATTTGGAGGTCAATTAATCAGCAGTATTATTCCATAATAAAAATTATTATTAATTGCAGTCTGATACAAAATAGCTCAACCTAAACCAACTAAAACAATAACATTTTGCTTTTACGTAACGTGAGGATTAATTATCTAATGATATAATATATTATATCATATAGTATATATTATATATAGTAACAGTCACAAGGGACAAATTCCATTCTGAATACTTTTACTTTTAATACTTTCCTGATAAAACAAATACATACTTAACTCAATGCAGTAGTTTTACTTGTAACAGAATATTTTTACAGTGAGGTAGCCTCTTTTACTTAAGTAAAGGATGTGAATACTTCATGTACTACTGTTTCTTTCCGCCAGATATTTGAAACGCTTCTCATATAATTTACCAAAAGTTCTTCACTACAACTAAAAGTAAAGTTACAGGCCACGATCAGAGTCACTCTTTGTTCTCATTTTAATTAAACCTTTAGAGGTTTTATTCCTGTAGAATTAGAGTAATCCTTAGTTTGCTTAGTTCATGGACGTCCCGCGGTGTGTCCCCGGGCCTCAGCTTGAGAACCTGCACGGCAGCAGCCACAGTTGACTTGAGAGTGATTAAAAATGAAGCGCTATAGAAACCAGCAGGCCAATAGAGGACCGGGAAGCTGTTTACAAGGGGGGTGTACCGTTTCTATGGTTGCTGGACAAACCTCCTGCACCAGGTATTAAACTGCCTCCCCGACGGATCCTGCAGCCCGCTGACACCCGTTACAAAGACCTCCGCAGAGGAGAAGAAGAAGCGCACAACGCAGCGGCAAATCCACTGGAATTTCTCCTCTCTTTTTTTCTTTCAAGCTGACAACAGGTGCACTTCAAACAGGCTGGGGCTGAACAATCAGTACGTGCTGCTCGTTTGGGGATTTAAAACGCAACAGCAGAAAAAAGGTGAGTTTTGAACTTTATTCCAGGTTATTTTATCCCCTGAATGTGTTACACCTGTGAACAAAAGTGTTAGAAGGCCGTAAATATTCAAGTTTATTCAACGCTTAACACATAAATTTATAAAGGCAAAATATACTTAGGCCTAAGAGCGCATTAATTTATATACTGATAGTAAAGTTTTGCCGATAAAATAATAAGGTGTTTGGTAAAATAAACCATGTCCTTGGAGCCTGAATCCAAAAAAAGGCGGATTTTATGCGTAAAACGTGTTAAATGTGTCCTCAAAGGTGACAGTACACATTCCATATAGTTTAATAATGCAGTTTAGTTTAGTTTGAAGATTTTTTTTCTTTTATCATGTAGTAGATTTGTGTAGGTGAAACGTTAACGGCACCTGTAGCCGTTAGTGGACGTGGTGCGCTCTTTTCTGCGCTGAGCGTCAAGTGCGCATCAGAGTTTTCTGGAAACCTCTGAGACACGGACAGAGAGACAGAGACAGAGAGAGACAGAGAGAGAGAGACAGAGAGAGAGAGAGACAGAGAGAGAGAACAGGCTGCTGCTCATCAGCATGGTAGGAGTGTCAGAATATTCCTCAGATTTTTAGCCAGACAATCAGGTGAGAGACTATAGCAGCAGGATTCAAATGGGAATTGGAAATCTGAAAGACTTTACGCACGCATGCCCGCGCGCGCGCGCGCACACACACACACACACACACACACACACACACACACACACACACACACACACAGAGGCTCTGTTTTCAAATAGGGCCATCATTGTCCTTCCCTTTCGCACTTGTGTTTACGTTGGTTGTATATTTTCGGTCCTGTCAGGCGGTGGCAGGGGGAGGAGGAGGAGAAGGAGCTGGGTGACGGAGAGGAGAGAGCCATGCTGTCTCTGAGCTGTGCAGACCCCTGGCCTGAAGGCTCGGTGGCGCTGGAGGAAGAAGTTATGACCGCCGCTGCCCAGGCTGAGGAGCGGGACAGCATCAACAACAGCAGCATCAGCATCAGCAGCTCCATCAACCTGGACGACAGCCTGACCAGCCTGCAGTGGCTGCAGGAGTTCTCCATTCTCGGTGCCAACGTGCCGCAGCAGGCCCACCACCAGCCGCACCTGTTCGGCCAACAGCCGCTGGGCTCCGACGCCCCGGCCTCCCCTCTTGCCGGGGACCCCGCATCCATGGGCATGCCCCTGACCCCGGGGAAGCCCATCGCGGCGGCCTACAGCAGGATGCAGTCCCTCCCCAGCATCGTGGCTCACGGTCACTGCCCCGACGAGGTGGACTACAAGACCAACGCGCGCATCAAGCCGCCGTACTCGTACGCGACGCTCATCTGCATGGCCATGCAGGCCAGCAAGAAGAGCAAGATCACTCTGTCCTGCATCTACAAGTGGATCACTGACAACTTCTGCTACTACAGACATGCCGATCCCACCTGGCAGGTAAAGGACACAGTTAATTACACAATCCACTGTTTTCAAAGGATGCGTCACTTCCAACACTCCCTGTATGAAAATGAGTTTCTCTTAGGTCTGCTTTCTGCACTGGGGTCACACCACAGCTGGGCACATGATTTGTTTTCTATTTAAAGAACAGTAAAAAATAATCTATCACAGAGGGACAGAACATACTGAGAGGCCTGGGCCTGCTGCCACGCTCTGATGAAGTATTAGTGACTTAGCTGTGGGGCTAATTAATAACTCCTGCAGCCAGAAACACTTCAACAAAACCTTCATAGAAAACACTAAATTCTCTTTTTTTTTATAACATTGCTTTTGTTCATTCAAAGTAACTCTGTTGGGTTTTTCTGCTTGAGCAAAAACAAGCGATGGAGGGGTAAAAGGAGGGGCAGCAGATTCCCCCTCCAGAGGGCAGGAATTTTTGAGAAAAGTTTAATTTTGCCGGATAAATGATTGATGAAGCCGTTAGCTGTACTCCCTGTTTGTGCATCTGGCTCAGGCATTTCAGAGCATTTTGTTATTGCAAGGCAGTGCATGGGGCAGATAATATTTAACAAAGGTCACAGGGTCATTGCTCTATTTAGACATGAGTGACGGGGGGGGGTGCGAGAGTACACAGTGCGGTAATGTGATGTATGGTGCTCTGGCATCAGTACCTCACGGCAGGCTGATGTACAGTTTACCAAATAGGCTTTGGTTTAAATTAATGCTTCAACATTTTGGGAAATGCAAACCTACTTCCCTGCAGAGAGTTAGACTGTTGCCATTGCCATGTCTGTACGGTAAATATGAACTTACAGTCACCAGCTGCTTAGCTTAGCATAATTTAGCATAAAGACTGGACCAAGGGGGAACAGCTAGCCTGGCTCTGTCCTATAAGAATCCACCTGCCATCAACTCTAAAGCTCACAGATTGACATGCTAATTCGTGGAAACGGTATATAGGTTGATCATGCAGCAGCTTATTAAGACTGCAACTTCTATTATCAGAAGAAGTCAGGTGACATAGTATAAAAAAGAGAGGAAGTCCTTGTCAGGAGGGCAGTTGGGTCCTGTGTGGGCGAAAGTCAAAGGTTGAATAACGTTTCGTAGATTGCTTTCGTGTCACGATCTACATAATGTGCATATTTTAACCCAAACCACAATCTTTTCCTAAAACTAACCAAGTGGTTTTATTGCCAAAACCAAACAGAACAAAACAGATTCACAACATTTACCATGTGTTAAACATCATGTGACTTATGTAACATACTTAAATTCCTGCTGCTGGATTGGAACAGAAAACGGTCTTATATGTCATTTTGGGTCACTTTGTGGTTTACTGAGGCCAATGTGTTGGACTATTTCTTGGCCAGTAGCAGTGACTTTTGCTGATTGCCTGTTATCCTCATGCTCATAAGCGCCATAACAATTAGTCTACTATAAACCCGCTCTAGCCCCACCAAGAAATTACTAGAGTTTGAACAAGGTGATCTGTTTTAAATTCCTTGTTTGTCGGATATATGTAGTCAGTCGTATCAATACTGGACTCATCCAGACAAGTACATGGCATGCTAGATGAACTACTTTAGTTAAGTTTATTTTGCTTTGGTTTTCTAGCCGTGTGATAAAAATGTTTTGTTTCATCATTTAATCAGAAAGTTAGTTTGTGCACTTATCCAGATGTGTGAAATTGTTATTCTGTCTTTATTTATTCATTTGCTTCTTTGGTCCAATTTCTTTACTTAAGTAACGATATTGTTTGTGTGTACAGNTGTGCTTTTTAATCATCAGAAGCGACTTCCAAAGGCCACATGGTCTGCAAGTAGTCTTGTCTATGTATTATTAATTACAAAGTCGGCATTGCCAAGATAAATAATTAATGTCCCAAGTAGCTGTGCAGTGATGACAAGACTCCAAGGAGTCACTGATCCCGGCCAAGAAGTGGTCCGACAAGCCTTAAAATCACAACTTGTTTTTACACTTTTGTTTTTGTCTTGGTCAAAATAATGAGATAATATTAGTGAGCTTTAGTGGTGGATTCTGTTCCCTTTGGACAGAGGCAGGCTAGCTGTATCCCCTTGTTTCCAGTCTTTATGCTAAGCTAAGCTAACTAGCTACTGGCTGTAGCTTCACATGCTACAGAGTGTCTCAGCAAGTAAGCCAGTTAAAATATTTCCCTAAATATCGTACAACGCCTTAAAAGTAGCGTCCACAGTTGTTCGGTGAAGCCAGTGTGTGAGCGCTCATGTTAAATACGTCTCTTTTCAGAACTCCATCCGACACAACCTCTCGCTCAACAAGTGCTTCATCAAGGTGCCGCGGCAGAAGGACGAGCCGGGGAAGGGGGGTTTCTGGAAGATTGACCCGCAATACGCTGAGCGTCTCCTGAACGGCGCCTATAAGAAGAGGCGAATGCCACCGGTCCAGATCAACCCGGCCCTGCAGAACAGGCTCATGGTCAACCTCCAGCCCCAGTCCAGAGGCCCCTGCGGCCCCATTGGAGGTCAGAGCAGCCTGTGCATCAACCCAGAGTCCCAGCAGCTTCTACTCGAGTTTGAAGAGGCAACCGGCGCAGACCAGAACTGGGACCCTCATCTGGCTGAAGGGACCATGCTGGGGTCGTGGCCAGTGGTCAGGGGAAGAGGCGGGCACAAGAGGAAACAGTCGGGGGGATCCAGAAATGGGGGCGCCAAAGCCCCCCGGCGCTCCAGCTCTCCGCTGCTCTCTGTGGACGAACCGAAGGAGATTGGACCTCTGAAGGGGGACTTTGACTGGGACGCCCTGCTGGACTCGGCCCTCAGCGGGGAGCTCAGTTTGGAGGGAGGAGAACCTCTGAGCCCCATCATGAAAGAGGAGGACCTGACAGTGCGGGGGACCCACATCTCTCCTGTTGAAACCCCCGCAGGGACAGCGGACATCCACGTGTTGGTGGAGACCCAAAGGAATAATGACGTGTCGGACTTTGACGAGGAGACCTTCCTCGCCACGGCCTTCCTGGAGAGCCCCTGGCCGGAAGAGGAGGAGCAAGGGCGCAGTGACTTCCTCTGTAGCTCCACCGTCAACCTGGACCAGCTGTTTGACCTCGGGGACTCATTAGGCGGAGACCCAAGCACCCGGATTGACGCCCTCCTTTGAGGAATAGTTGCTTTCCAGGTCTTCTTTCAGACTTGCGTCAACGCTACTGAGGAATAACAGACTGTTTTTCTTTTTTACTCTCAAGCAACCCTTATTGTCCTTTTCAAGATGTTTAAAGTATTTTTAGAATTACATTTTGATGCTGAATCATGCAGGAAGTACATTCCCAATGCCTACTGAATAAAGATGCCACAAATGTACAACCACGTTTGGTGAACCATGAAATGACTTGAGACAAACATATAGTGGTTTTCAGAATTAGAGCCTGGTCAAAGCTGGTGAAACTTAACGACAGAATTAATGCGCGTCTTAGTAAACATTTTATTATAGAAGCTTGATGACGTAGTGACTACTCACAGGGTTACTGGGTGAACCTTGCTAACATGCTAGCAAGCCAAGTCATGCTAAAGCTAGCCAATCACATTAGCTTCCCCAGCTTCTATTTTCTCTTTACTGGGCTGTTAACTTCCCAACAACTGTTACATNATTTAATTCAACAACTTTTTATCGAAGACACTTTGTCCAAGTGGCCAGTACTACAACAGAACAAAATCTAGACTATCTAAAAAATACAGACGAGCATTAGCACAGATGGTTAGCAACCAGTTAGCAAGCTAGTGCTTTGCTAACAAGAGAGTAAGTTGACCCAGTTTATTAAAAGCTGTGTCATCCTGTCTCCTAACTCAAACCCGGTCTCTGTTGTGGAGCGGTTTATACTTTACACAGCTAATAAGCTACGATAGCTTCCTCAAAATGATTTGCTATCGGTCAGGAGGCTAATTTGTGTGTTAAAGTTAACCAAAATTGAATTTGACGCAAAAAAAGCGCATTGGACTACTTTAGCGTTGCAAGCTAATCCACTCAATTGTGGTGCACAGTTTCAAGCATTTTAAATATGTGAACAGACCCTTTAGGATTACACACCATGGTCTCTTTTTACATCATAAAAAAGTTTATTATTAGTTATTGTACGCTACATCAGGCCCAACTCTTGGGGCGAAGATGACGAGACGACATATTTTGTTTTTATAGAGGAAGAAATAACCGAGCGGTATCAGCAGATGTCAGGCCGAGGCTGCGACACAGATGCATTTTCTTTGACAGGAAGTCATTTACTGCTGAGGATTGTTTTAATATGACTGTAAATAATACTGTGACAGCAGCACTATGATGATGAGTAATGAGATATTTGCCAAATGATGTTTGGTGTAGGAGTGATTTACTGTATTAGACTTAAGTTTTTGCGTGTTTTTATTTTATTTTATTATTTTTTTTACTACTAACGATTCTCTTTATGCTTTTTTTCCCAGAAAGAATTAGGACCAGTTTAACTAGATAAATAACAAATATGCAGGATTGCATTTTTCAAGAGGAAGGGAAACAGAGATGTCAGTTTTGTTTTATATCAGACTATCAGTAACTACTTTCTTTGATCCTCTGATTAGCAGAGCAGTAGATGCAGAGCAGGACACATCTGAGCTAGTTTAGAATGGACACGAAGCAGCTTGAGGCAAAAATTCCCCAACAAAGAACTATTAAGACCTTAAAATGTTCACTTGTCTTGTAAATGAATACCTGACCTTCCGTGTGCCAAGAACAACACTTGGGACTCGACAGGGCGGCAGTGTTACAGTGTACAGTAAAAGGCTGTGTTTTTAATTACTAAAAGGAAACGTCTGTTGTTTCTAGCTGTGTATGTGAGGAGGCCCAGAGTTGTTGGTACAGAAACAAAAGATCTGCTGCAGCTTGGCTGTATGTCGGTGACTAACTGAACCAAACCGCTCCGTATGAATACAAGTAAAGATCCAATTCTTGCTCCTGTTTTCCTCTAAAATGTGTGAAAGTGCAATCAATGTACAGTGATACTTGTTATATTTTACATTCAGTTGTAGGAGTCTATTCATGCAGTTTACTTTAGAGACCAGTTTCACTATTTTGTGTATTATGAGGTGTGAATATACATGCGGAGAGGAGACAGGACTCTTTGTAAAAACATGAAACGTGTATTAGCTCTTCTCCATCAAATAACACTTTTAGGCAATAACAATGGCGTCTCTTACCCCATGATTGGTTCTGTAAAGTCAGGCACACTGTATGCATCCTTTTACTTTCATGTTTTTGTTTTATTTTTCACTTTTCTTGGACAAATAAAGAAAAAACTTTTACTGCATCTTGCTTGTCTGAATGAGATATTTGACTTATTTTCTAGCCACGGCTCCAGGGATGGCATTGTCGGTCTGTTACTTTGCCTTTTTTTCTCCAGACTGAAATATGGCAGATGGATGACCGTGACACTTTGTTCAGACGTTCATGGTCCCCAGAGGATAAATTCTAAAGGCTTGTTTGATCCTCTGACTTTTCCTTTATTGAGTCGGTGTCTTTACATCATTGATAGATTGGTGTAACATTTATGATTCCCACAACATGAATCCTTTCTAGTGATCCTCTTACTTTCTCTGCCATCATGAGATTGGCATTTTTTTATTGAAAGCCGGTGGATTGAATGTGATTAAATATGGGTCAGACCTTAAAATGTTCCCCTTAACCATCATCACAACATTTTAATGTGTCCAATACTTTGTCTTTTGACCAATTGCCTCAGCTGTACGGCGTGTTTAGTTCCATTTAGCAAACATTAACATGCTAATATGCCAAAATAAGACGGGGAACATTATACCTGCTAAGCATCAGCATGTCGGCACTGTGATCGTAATTACGCTGATGTTAATGTTTAGCTCACCGCCGTGCTTAAGGCCTCATCCACACTAGTGCATTTTCATTTTAATACGCAGGCCTTTTGCTATGTTTGCCCCTCCCGTCCAGAGTAAAATGGCGAAAACAAAGACCTAATATGGAGGAGTTTGAAAACACTGCTGACCCCGTTTTCGTTTTGCAACTCAGGCAAAAATGGAGGACTTTAGAAACGATGACGCAGATGCTCACTGGCTCTCTGATTGGGTCTTTTAAGTCATGCAAAGCAGCAACACGATGAGTTTTTGACTTTTCTTAAAATATTCTGTACTGTGCCAATGAAACTTACAGCCTCACTTGTACTGTGCATGTCGCAACAGCTGCTTTTAACTCCCGTGTTACATTCAGTAACAGTCCCAGCTCGTTATTGGTCCATTCAAAAAAAAATCTGGTGTGATTCTTCTGTAGTACTTCATTCTCTCGCCAAATCTTCTTTAACTACGGAATACACCATCTAAAACGCTGGCGTGGACGCAGATCGTATTCATTTCAAAACCGGAGTGGTGTGGATAAGTGCAACTTAACAGAGCTGCTAGCACGCCTGCAGACTTTTAGTCTTGCCCCCCTACCCCCCCATTGCTTTATTGGGCTTGTACGTGAGATTTACGTTGGTCTTTTCCTGCTCATCTCTTTTTAGGACTCTTGCTGTGATCTGGCGGTGGATGGGTAATATTAGCAGGGGGTGGCTGGGTTTCTCTTTCAGGGCTTTGTCTGTGCTCAGTCAGACTCTTGTTCACCATGGTGCTCGGATCTGTGGTCCTTCACTGGGTCGGTGTGGGGTCTCACAGGGACAAGTGTCCCACGGCCCCATATATCACCGCCTGTCTGCCCCGCTGTAGACCACACCGTCTCTCTCTGACCCTGCTGCAGATTAGCAAGGTGGCTCGCGTTCAGAGAGTCAAATGAATGGCCGCAGTAATCAAATGCAAATACGTCGAATCTAAGAAGCCTGCGCCCCCCCGGGGATGGTGAACAGACGGGCTCTCTGTCAGTGAGCGTGTCTGTCTGTAGTCAGCGATGAGGTAATGATGGGCCAAGATAAAGTGCTGTAATGCTACACCTCTGTATGATGGACACCCAACACTCCTCTGGAAGGGCAGGATCCTACATTTTCATGCCCAGCACGGGGGCTTTTTTTCCTGGAAAGGAGAGCTGACGTTTCCCCTTCCCCCCAAAGCCCGGGCTCCCGGAAAGCCCCCCTGGACAGCTATTACCTGCTGGACTTAGCTCTCCAGCTGGATTGCAGGGCTCATAATTATAATGTAGTAGGATGGTCAGATGAGAGGCCCGTGGTAACCTGATGCAGGTATTATTCCCTGGGCCTGCTGACGGCTGCAGGTAAGAGGAGCCTCCTGGTGAAACGCTAACCCTCACCGCTTGTTCCAACCCAGAAACGCTGCAAACTGAAAGTGCTAAACGCCAACACCCAATGTGTGCAGGACGATGATGCAGCCATTTAAAGTAGGTTGAAGCTGATGTGAGGGATGGTATTGACAGCAGTGATCATATTTTTACATTGTAGTATTTTTAAATGCGCAAAAAAAACTGCTTTTTTAACACCTGCCACACAAAGTTATTTGTTGTTCAGTTTGCAAAGTCAAAACAATCTCTCCACAAGATCTACTAACAACATGTGTCTGGAGCTTTTGATTACGTTGCATGATCTTCACCTAACAGTTTGCCCAGATATCATGGAATTAGTAGATGTTCAAATTTCCATTTTCCTGACCACTTGAAATACTTTATCATCCACTTTGGGTTGAAAAAAAAGTTTGTGAAATGTCTCAGTAATGTCCGTTAGCTTGCTAACAGTAGCAAACATAAGCCACTGTTCATAACAGACCAAGTACGTCTGTAGCAGACGAAAATCCAAGTGCATTAAATTCAAGTCGAGTGTCTTTTATTGCTTATTTGTACAAGTTTTTATTTGATTAAGAAATAAAGTTTTCTTTCTTCTTTCTAAAGGTACAAATGTTGAAATTAAAGCAAAGCAGAAGCATGATGCTACTGACAGAGTTTTAGTTTTTGATGTTTTTATTAAAATAGTCTGTACTGTGTAAATAACACATTTACACTTGTACTGTGCATGATGCCGTATTTGCTTTGTGACAACTCCCAGTCTGTTTCCGCCACAGTCTCTATGCGCTCCTGTGTTACCTTCTGTAACAGTTCCACCATCGCTGTTCTTCGCTTGTCTCTAATAGAACTTTCTTCTTTAGCCGAATCATCTGCAACTGCGGAGTAGATGATCTGCTTCCTGTTTACACCGGCACGCACATGCTCAGTGTCCATGAATGGCCTCTTAATGCGCATTTTCAGTTGATTGAATACAGACGGAGATCATTTTCATTTCAGCTCTGTATTCAAAGAAAAACGCTGACAGTGTGGACCACATGGTGAGAATGAACTTTCACTCTTATCATGTGACAAGTTGTGTGAGAAACGCCTGGTTAAATTAGTAAAAGACAAACAATTTTTCCAACAAAAAAAAGGGAATTGCTTAATTAGATTAATAAATAAAAAGGAAAATCCAAACAAGGCTTGAATCATAAACCCTAAGTAACAGAGTGAAGGAGAGAGAAGAGCTTATTGTGTTAAAGTTCAGGCTGATAACTCAAAGATACAGACACTGGGAGGTCTAAAACTGATGAAAATATCAGTCCTCAGGAGCGTCTCCGTCCGTTGCCCCACGACACCTCTGGTATTCCTCTGGAGAAAGTCTTACAAAAAAAGGCTGGTGAGGGATCTGCTGCCCTCGCGAGCTGAAGCTTATCTACAGGTTCCCGAAAACAAAAAAACACCCAATAGATGTGAAAAAGTGGACGGAGAGGAGACGGGGAATACATCTTTTTTATCACACAGCTAATGAAAGGCCTGTTTCCTGGGTAACCGCTGGTACCATTGTCATGTAGGGCTGGCTGGGTGGGTGGGAATGGGTGAGGGTCTCTGACTGCTCTTCCCGAGGCTGTTGGGTTGATTAGGGCTGTAGAGGGACGGTGTGACAGACAGAGAGAGAGGCTGGATGGAGCCCCAGATTTATTACAGTGCCAGTTTTGTGAAAGTTCCCTTCCCAAAGTGAGGCTCCGGAAAAATAGATACTTGGGATACTTTTCTTGGGCGCGATAGCTTCACTCAGCTTTATTTATATGGCACTTTACACTCAACGCAGTCGATCTAGGGTGCTTTACAGAACAAAGACAGGAGAAGGACATGAGAGAAAGCTAAGCTACAGTATAAAACCACAACACATAGAGACACAGAAACACCTACACTTGAGCTGGTGAGGTTTGGCACACTTACAGGCCGACTAGTAAAAGTTTTACCCTTAGTGGAAGTGAAGAAATGGTGTCTGCAGGGAGGAAGAGAAATCCTGAGACGTCTGAGTGATAACAAAAGAGTTGCAGAAATCAAGGTTGAAGGGATTAAAAAGCACGAATGACTTTTACAGGTCAGACGTACAGAGAATTTATCTGAGTTTGAAGATCGTTCTTCATCGTCTCACCGGTTATTAGTCCATACGTTTGTTGCATTATTATTACACTGTAAGAAATTTCAAGTTAGTTTAACTTGCTTTATTATTAAGGGTTTATTTAGAATATATGTAAAATAGAAACATCCAACAAGAAAATGTTTTTAAAATAAACAAATTAAAATGATTAAATAACACATAAATTAATTAATAATAATAATAGTTACAGCCAAATACATTTTTTTAAACTCTTGTAAATTTCTTTATGTATTTGAAAACTAGTTGGAAGATGAAAAAAACCCGTATTTAATCCCTTGGAAATACAAGTTCACCTGCTACCTTTAAAATTTAACTCAACTCAAGATTGCCTTTGTTTAAACTCACAAATTCAAGTTCACAAAGTTGATATAACTACAGTGTTTTAGTTGAAGGCGCGGTAGGTAAGTTTGAGAAACTAGCTAGAAACGGCCTGATATTTGAAAGTTTCCAACAGAGAAACTCCCGCTCCCTCCCTTCTGGGCTCCTTTCAAAGCCACGCCCCCAAAACACGTGAACGCGCGTTGCCGACACAGCTGGAGGACGAGCACATTGTAAGAAAACATCTAACTTTATCGTTATGAAAATAAACAACTAACGCTGTTAGTTCTCACTATCGAGCTAGCATGTTAATATTGGATAGACTGACTTTGATTCAGTAACGAGCTGGTTAGCTAACTGTTAGCAGCAGGTAGCTGTGCTAACAGCTGCGGTAACATCGGGCAAAGCTGATACACATTTTCCCGTTTTCATCAGTTACACCATACGAACAAAATCAAACAACTACGTTTATGTTTTCTGTCTGGAATCCAAATGTCGTATAAAACTTGTTTATTGTTATTATATACAACTGAAACTACAACCTACATCACAAATCGATCATTTTAAACATCATTAACAATAAGTATATTCATGAAGACACACAGTATGTCCAGATGTGATGTACCTTGCACATACATCCTTACAAATGATGGTATGTATGTGCATGATAGTATGTATGTATATGCAAGCGAAGTATTCAGCTTCTCACAGACTTACATAATACACCTCTTTTAGCCCAAACCACAATCTTTTCCTAAATCTTAGCAAGTAGTTTTACTGCCTAAGTCTTGCTAAAGGATGACTGTTTCACAAAGTTTACCACACGTTGAACCAACTGCGTAGGCACGGATGGGCCCGGGTGGGGCTGGGCCCACCCACTTTACCCTCAGGCCCACCCAATCAGAAGGCTTCCTTTCTTACTGATCAATCATCCAGTGCAGTCAAAACATTTCGTTTCTTCTTGCTTGTTTACCATTTGATGATGATAGGTCAGTTGTTTGAATGGC
>JAPMOB010241696.1:208-12458 GCA_029875015.1 Lepomis gibbosus
TCCAAACTACAGGTAAATAAACAGCTGGACAGTCCAAACTACAGGTAAATAAACAGCTGGACAGTCCAAACTACAGGTAAATAAACAGCTGCACAGCAGCTCCAGGGCTTTGAACCTGGCAGAAAATGGACTATATTTATCTTCTGGTCTTTCTGGCCTTCCGACCACTAGCTTTACACACTGATGGAACAGCCACTGGGGCAACTCGGGGTTCAGCATCTTACCCCAGGACACTTGGACATGCAGGTGGAGGCAGGGATTGAACTGCCGATCTTCCAATTAACAGGCAACCCGCTGTAATCCAGAGCCAACTAAACCACTAACATTTCAGTCTGCTACCTCCTGCAGCATTCAGCTTCACTGTGATTGGACGCTCAGACTGTTTAGCTAATGTGTGTGCGCTGCAGTTTGAAGTGCTTCCTGTCTATCTTCACCTCCCTATAAGGAAACTCTGTCCAGATGTTTGTGTGGAGAGAACAAGACCAGCTCAGACAGAAGTAACAGCAACACACTCATGCCCCCCCCCCTCTCTCTCCCCCCGTCTCCCTCTCCCCCTAACCAGGATGAGAAGAAGTGTTTTGTGTGCGACTCTGTGGACCTGTACGACGAGCAGGCGGATCAGACGAGCAGCCATCGGATCGAGAACGTGGTCACCACCTACGGCCCCAACAGACTGAAGACGTGGTGGCAGTCTGAGAACGGTGAGAGAGAGCATGCAGAGAGGACAGCACAGCAGCTCCAGACTGACACAGATACAGTGTTTGATCCCCCAGAGGACATTAGAGGGACTGCAGCTGCTGTGAAACATTATTGATTATCTATTGATGTTGTTGTCTGCAGGTCTGGAGAACGTCACCATCCAGCTGAACCTCGAGGCCGAGTTTCACTTTACGCACCTCATCATGACCTTCAAGGTGAGTTCTACACAGGTACACTCACCAGGGGTTTCTGGGTGGTGACGGGCTGCACCAGTTTATGGAATGTTATAAAAAGACACTATCTAGTTGCATAATGGGAAATGTAGGATCCAATGTAAAAGTGTCTATGGCTTAAGATCCGCTCTACATCTCCGACACACTAAACTAGTCCAAAACTAGTCCATGTGGAACTGTAGGTCTGAGACACCAGGGCCGAGCACTGTAGACAAGCGGGTTTTTTTCTGTTGTGCACTGCATTTTCCTACCTGCTTAACACCACAGTGTTTACAAACTTGTCGCAGCTGATTGGGTAACATTTTTGACACGCCCCCCAAATGGGAGAAAACATACCTCGAAGCACTTTGCACAATGTTGCAAGGAAACATGTTGTTCAATCCGAAACTCTTGCAAAATGTTGTGAGACTGAATTCGCCCCAGGTTACAGCCTCACTGTAAGTGTCACTGTAACTCTGGATTATGATTGGTCAGACTCCACTGAGAACATATTCACTACTGGCTGGGACTGAAAACACTTCCTGTACATAGCTACTGCCCGCCATTTTATTTGCGTGCCTGAGTACTGAGTTTGTAGAGCTGGGTGATACGGCCGAACATGTCATCACGGTAAAACAGGTCATATCATTGGATATCAATGATTATCAGGTTAAATGTCAAATCACTGTTTCTACAGTGAGGCTGAAAGTAGTAGTAGGAGCTGCTGTTATAGTATTAGTCAAAGTAGAAGGCGTCGTCGTCGTCGGGTTTGTTAGAAATAAGAAGTGAAATTTGAACAAATGGAGGAGCGCACGTATTATTTAGCTCAGAGCCGACAGAGCGGTCGACCGCCATAGCTTCTCCTTCTCCCTTGCAGAGAGAGGGGGGAGCAGTGACTGAGCAGCTGGTTGCAATTCACAACCCTCACCACTGGATGCCACTAAAACCTACACACTGAACCTTTAATAGAAAACTTAAGTGCTAATTGGTTCCTGATTCAAAGGAATAAAAAACCTTTATTTAAACTTTGTGTTATTTAGGAAAATTTGATCACAGTAATTATTATCTTTTTATTGCCCAGCCCTATGAGTGTGTAAATGTATTCACTAAATAGTGTTAATAATATGTTCACTATAGTCCCACAATGCAATGCTCCACATCGTACAGATGAGTTCCAGCTGTCAGCGATAATGACTAGTAATCTGAATTTACTGCTCACGGTTTACAGTCTGTTATATTTAGGACGAGTCATTCAGAAACAACCGCTGTCTCCTCACGTGAGGGAAACAAAAGACTGTCCATATTTCAGCCAAAGGTTGAAGTTTTGTAGATTTAAACTTTATTTTAAGAACATTTTATGGCTGCATTTTAACGGGACAAAGGTTCTGTGAGATCTGAGTTTGATCCGTTCAGGGTCTGCCTGCTTTATGAAAGCTCGGCCTTTGATGTTGTAAACATGCTGCTGTCTGCTGGTCCGGCTCAACAGGAAGTTCAGACAGATTTAAGACATTAAAGCTGTTTTACCTGCAGGAAATGATTAGTGATATTATTTAAAGAGCCAGTGCACTAATACAAGGCTGAAAGGATTCTGATCACCAGAACCGTCACGTGATATTTAAAGTGGGTTTTCTGACATCGTTCTCTCCTCAGACGTTTCGACCTGCTGCAATGGTGATCGAGCGGTCAGCTGACTTCGGGAAGACGTGGCAGGTTTACCGTTACTTCGCCTACGACTGTGAGACGTCATTCCCGTCGGTTTCCCAGGGTCCGATGCAAAAGGTTGATGATGTCATCTGTGACTCACGCTACTCCGACATCGAGCCGTCCACTGAAGGAGAGGTATGCAGCAATCTGCTAACTTCCGCGCTAAAGAGGAAATGATGTCATAACCTAACTGATGAGACATCACTGTGATGTCATTATGATGTCATCTTTTTAAGTTGTCATTAAAAGTCAGGTCATATGGTCCCTATCCCTGTTTCCGCCAGGTGATTTTTAGAGTTCTGGACCCGGCGTTCAGGATTGAAGATCCCTACAGCCCCAGAATCCAGAGTAGGTCTCCTCCCACAAGACAACAACTACTGTATTATCCGTCTGGGTGATCAATAATTGATCACCATCATTGATCACCTGTTCCTGACCCTTTGTCCAGACATGCTGAAGATCACCAACCTGCGGGTTAAGTTCACCAGACTGCACACTCTTGGAGACAACCTGCTGGACTCTCGAATGGAGATCAAGGAGAAGTATTACTACGCCATCTACGACATGGTGGTCCGAGGAAACTGCTTCTGCTATGGACATGCTTCAGAGTGCGCCCCTGTCCAGGGATCCGGCCAGACCAGGGAGGGCATGGTGAGTCTGGAAGGGGGCAGGGTGAGTCCTAGGGGGTAGGCTGAATCCGGAAGGGGGCAGGGTGAGTCATGAAGGGGAGTATCAGTGGTGGATCTTGCTGTAGAAAGGGTCTCAGAATGCTTCAGAATGAATCCACCAGCTGAGGTCTGGATGCTTTTTATTGATTTAAGATTTTATTTGACTGTTTTCAGTGAAAACAAGATGAGCAGCAGAGTTGACAGGTTCCTTTAGAAAGGACTAAACTTCCCCCCTGACTGTGCTGCTTCTGACAGAAACCCTCGCTGACAACAGGGCCGAGTTCAGCGCCAACACAACGCAGACAAAACGGTGGTGCCTTGAACTTGCATTCGCACCGCATTTTCCTGCCTTTTTAAAACAGTTCTGTTTACAAACATGTCGCAGCTGATTGGGTAACACCTGTGACACGCCCAACAAATGGGAGAAACGTACCTCCATTGCACATTGTTGCAAGGAAACATGTTGTTCAATCCAAATAGGTTGCAACACGTTTTGAGGTTGACCTGGCCTCAGTTTCCAGTTCATCACAAGGTTGGAACTCAGGAAGACGACCCTGATATTAATGTAATCAGCATTTATTGATTTTATCAGTTGTGTTTCGTGCCTTCAGGTCCACGGTCACTGCATGTGTAACCACAACACTAAAGGTCTGAACTGTGAGCAGTGTCAGGATTTCCACCACGACCTGCCGTGGAGACCGGCCGAGGGACGCAACACCAACGCCTGCAAGAGTGAGTCCACACCGGTCCCTACGCTTCTACTAGTCTTTACCACTCTCTGCTGCTCTGTACTGGTCTCTGTTGGTCTCTACTAGTCTATGCTGATTTCTTCCAATCTTAAATACTGTGTACAGTTTTCTGGTCTCTACTGGCAGAATGTGTTTCTGGTGAACTGGGTCTAGTTTGACAGCAGGACTGAACTGGCTGAGATCCAGTTTGTGTTTCTGAGTTGACCCTAAAGTAGCCCTCAGATCAAAGATGAATTTAACTTGGTGGCTAAACCTTCTCTCTTCTTCTGTGGTGTCTGTAGAGTGTAACTGTAACCAGCACTCGGACTCGTGTCACTTCGACATGGCCGTGTTCGTGGCTTCAGGAAACGTCAGCGGGGGCGTTTGTGACGACTGTCGGCACCACACGACCGGACACAACTGTGAGCAGTGTGAACCCTTCTACTACCAGCATCCAGAGAGAGACGTCAGAGACCCCAACATCTGCCAGCGTGAGTCCAGACTGAGCTTTAAATAAAAGCTTTTAAATAAAGTTTCAGTTGAGGGACCTTTGGAAACAGCTCCTGCAGCTTTAAGAAATCTCCTGTAGAGGTCTCAGGTTAAACCGGGTTCCTGTCTGCAGCTGATGAAGGACTCTGTCTATGTTCACCCTCTCAGTGAGGTTTGTCCTGTGTGTGTTTCCGTAGCCTGCGATTGTGACCCTCTGGGCTCTCTGAACGGAGGAATCTGTGACCGGGTGACGGACATCCGAGCCGGTCTGATCGCCGGCCAGTGTCGCTGCAAAGCCAGCGTGGAGGGAGAGCGCTGCGAGCGCTGCAGGGAGGCGCACTACGGGCTGAGCGACACGCCCGAAGGCTGCAGTGGTACAAAGTTACACAACACTACACACCTACGCAATGAGACACACAGTGATTGACAGGTCGCTACCATGGCGACCTGTCAATCACTGTGTGTCTCAAGGTAGTCCCACCCTGAAACATACGCTGCATTATCATCTATTTTCCCATTCCATTGTTTTTTAAATGAAAATCATGCTGTGTTGAAGAAGACTGGAAACTAGCGACTGAGACCATGAACTCATCAGGAAAGTGTTTACTGGGGGAATAAATCAGCTGACAAGTAGCTTCATTTTACCAATATTTCCAATGGAGCCGGACTTTTTTTTGCAGCCAGCAGACTTGCCCCCTTGTTGCAGTTTTAAGTTCTGTCTGCATGGTTTCACTTTTGCCACATGATTGAAATTAGAGAAATACCATTTAACAACCACTCGTCACGTAACTACAATTCTGGATTGGACAACGGTGCACGCCATGAGCTAAAACAACTGCAGGATGTTGAGTTTCTAATTCATTTGTTTTACTAATGTTTTTTTTACCGTTCTTTTCGGGCTGGTGAGTTGCTAGTTCAACTCTTCCAACATTACTTTTTACATTTTATTCATTTAGCCGATGCTTTAATTCAAAGCAACTTACAACTGCACGCCTCTGGAGCAACTAGGGGTCAAGTGTCTTGCTCAGGGACACATTGGTGGATGGGTCACAGTGGGAAATTGAACCCGGGTCTCTCACACACCAAAGACAGGCATCTTATCTTATCCATTGCGCCGCCACCACCACCCGCAATTACTGGCCCTGGGCCATTGGACCACCCTATTATTTGATAACCTTCAAATAAACATGTAAAATCTTCATTTCTCAGTAAACACCATTCATTATCACCACTGTCAAAATAAACCTGCACAAAAGTTTACATAAACTCAGAGTGGAACATTAAAGACAAGAAAACACTTTAACACAGAATCAAACCCCCATCGCCAGTCATCAAGCACTCAACTCCACAGTGCATCTTTAGAAGGTGTCAGACTGAGGCATCATTGTCCTACCAGCGAGCTGGACTGTCTTCTTTTCCTGCGGAGACAATGAATCTGCTCTCCTGCTGTCTTCACCTTCACATCACACTCTCCAAACACCAACAGGTGTTCTCACTCAGCTGATCAGGCAGGCTTCACTCGCCTGCTTGTCTACCGGTGCAACGCTAAAACCTGGCCCTCCAGAACAAGCATCAGGACACAGCTCCACCTTCCCATCACAGTGTTGATCAACACAATGGTTTAACATTAAATTATTTTCCAGGTCGTTCAGGTCGACCTTCTTTCAGCCCTCCTCCGATACTTCTGATGACGCTCAGACTGTGACTGTCAGTGTGTGTGTGGTTTCCTGTTTCAGCGTGCACCTGCAGCCCTGTAGGAACACTTCCTGGAGGAAATCCCTGCGACAGTGAAACAGGAAGTTGCTTCTGTAAACGTCTGGTGACCGGACGAGACTGTGACCAGTGTGTGGTGAGAAAACATGTTAAACATGTGCACGTGTGCAGGTGTCTTGGGGAAGGTGCCCACGTTGCTCCTGAGTGAGTGTGAACGGGTGAAAGAGAGCTCCTCAGAGAGAGGAGCTGCACATGCACAGTTAACTGGAAGGAACGAACGCCATGTTTGAGCAAAGTCAAAAGGTGTGTGTGTGCGTGTGTGTGTTTATTGTGTGAGTGGAACAGGTGAAAACCTGACGGACTTCCCCTCACAGCTTTGTATCAGACAGAAACCAGCTGGCAGGTCAGAACAGGACTTAATCATCCGTCTCTTTGTCTTTCAGGCTGAACACTGGGGGCTCAGCAACGACATGGACGGCTGCAGACCATGTGACTGTGACGTGGGAGGATCCATCAACAACCAGTGAGTCTACATCCAAACCACAGCTAGCTGCTAACTGCTAACAGTCTCTACAGTCTTTGTCCTCTCGACACCTGGGTTAGGGTTAGGGTTATATTGGGTCCAGAGGAACCAATATTCCCAGGAGGGTTACAAGGAGGCTGATCCAGAGGGGTTTCCAGGGGGAAAGGCAATTTAGGGAAGCAGGGCATGAGGCAGAGGGTCAGGCCGGACCCAGCAGGGTTGGAGGAACAGGGGCTGGGCTGAGAATAATGCTGGTGGCTCTGCGAGGAGATGAAGAACAGAATGAATCACAGATGAAGCGAGCACTGACTGCAGCAGAACAGAAGCCAGGAGGAGATCATGTGACTTCAGCTCTCCTCCAGAAGAGGAGGACCAGGGCCCGGTGTGACAGCCTTACAGGAACACCTGCTGGGATCAGACCCTCATCTGTCTGTCATCTTTACCTTCCCATCTTTTTTCGACATGTTTCCTTCCTCATTTTTTCTGTTTTTTCTTCTCTTTGTCATTTGTTCTGATGTTTACCACTTCCTGTCTTTCTGCAGGTGTGATCAGGTGAGCGGCCAGTGCGTCTGCAGAGATCACATGTTTGGGCGTCGCTGTGATCAGGTGAAGTCTGGATTCTACTTCATTGCTCTGGACCACTACACCTACGAGGCTGAGGACGCCAAGTTCGGACCTGTGAGTCTTCTTCTTAACCTCTGACCTTTGGACAGAACTGTTCTTTATGTTCTAATCCTGTTTTCTCTAGAAGATCCCTTATGAGTAAAAAATAAACCCTAACCCAGTTAGATGGAAGGATAGTTTGTGGTGCTACATTTCAAAAAGAAAGAACCTATAGTGGACTTGAAGCGTGAGCTGGATCTGAAGCAGAAAGTCATTCTGGGTCACAGCTGTAAATATCATCACAGAGTACGGTCTAGACTTGCTCTTTTATGAAAAGTGCTCTGAGATAACTGTTTTTGTGATCTGGCGCTCTATAAATAAAATTGAATTGAATTGAACAGCTGGAATACACTGCCTGTCAGGATGTTTCCAGTTCATAAATGTAGTAAAAGTCTGTCATGCTCTTCTTCCTCTTTTTAGCAAACTCAGCTGTCAGAATCTGAAACGGTTAACAACGTACACATTCAAAGAGCATTTTGTAAAAGAGGCTCGTTGGCTGCTCTGATATTTCCTCTCTGCACAGAGAAGGTTTATTTCCTGTCTGAAAGTGTCACTTTATGCTGATGATACAGCTTTTATTTTACAATCTTCTATTCAGTCAGACTGCAGAAAGTGCTCGGGCCTTGACTTTGTGGGATTATTTAGACTTCTGAGAAGGCTTCATTCAATGTTTGTTGTAAAAAATTGGGGGGGGGGGGTGTTGACAACTTCAGCACCACCAGTGAGCTTTTCATCTCGTGACTTTAGGGAGTGACGGTTGTCCCGAGGCCCCATCCTCTAGACCGCAGTCCCACCTGGACAGGTATTGGCCTAGTCAATGTCCCAGAGGGGGCCTTCCTGGAGTTCTCTGTGGACAATATCCCCCACTCCATGGAGTACGACATCCTGATCCGCTACGAACCTCAGGTAGGAGTCTGTCAGCAGGTCTGCACAGTCTGTTTTTTTTACAAGTCGAGAATTTCCAGCAGATGGACGAACCCACATCCTCGTGACTGTTAAACACGACTTCTGTCATTACTGGATGTGCTGCTCTCCACGTTTGTCTTCTTAATGATAATAAGAATCGGAATAATGGGTCTGTGTATAAGGGGGTGAATAAAGTGTGAATAGAGTGTGAATATATCAGGTCAGAGAAAAGAATTTGAAGAAAAATGAACAAAGAAAGGAGAAGAAATCTATGTGGGGGTCAAAGTTAAACCATTTGTTGGTCCTGTAGCTGCCTGACCAGTGGGAGGAGGTTCTGATGACAGTGATGAGACCTGGACAAATCAGAGCGGACAGTCGCTGTGTCAACACTGTGCCTGACGATGACAATCAGATGATCTCACTCCACCCCGGCTCACGGTAACAATTAGCAACGCTGTTTCCTAAAGATATTTGATGTACAACAGAAAGTAGTTTTTAGACTAGAGGGCAGGTGGACAACGGTGACGTCACTAGAACATGTTTCTTACACGGATGTGTTAATGTTTTCTGGGTCGTCTCTGCCACTAAACCCGGATAAAAGCCTATGTCCAGGTCTGCGGTCCTGTGATCAGAGCAGGTCCTCGGCCCTGTGTTCAAGTCCCTAGCCATCAACCACCAACAGGGGGTACTCTTTGTAAGGCCAGACCTCATGTTGTGAAACCAGAAAACTGAATGTTGTTGAGACAAAGAGGCCGTTACTGACCTCTATCAGCACTAAACTGTTTCACCATACACACACCTGATGGATCATTCTGAGAGGAGGTAAACTGTTCAGACATGCTGTGTTTAAGAAGTCTGGGTGGTCAATAAGAAGCTTTTAGATCTTTCCTAGCAGAGCTGTGTGCTCTGCTTTGATGCAGTTGTAAGTTGGGTCATAGAACCAGATTCCAGGATTGTAACAAGCCCCGCCGGGTCTCTGTAAGTCAAGATCTTTTGTTGTGTCCTGTCTGTCCCCTCAGGCACGTGGTTCTTCCCAGACCAGTTTGTTTTGAATCTGGTCTGAACTACACAGTCCGCCTGAGTCTGCCGCTGTACTCCGCCCTCAGCGACGTCCAGTCTCCGTACACGCTCATCGACTCGGTGAGGAAACTCGGACCTTCAAACACTGAGAGCCTTATCGAGAAGTCTGCAGATTACTTTTTCAATCAGTCGATTCATCTTTTGTCAGAAAACAGGAAGTCCCGAGCTCAGCACAGCACATATTTGGGAAAGACCATAGTAACATCCTCCCAGGAGTACTTTAGCTACAGAGCCTGATGGCAGCCTGGAGGAATCTGAGCTTGGGGAGTGATTACAGTCATTTAAATGTACTTATTTACTTTGTGATCCAATCATGTGACATCAACATGAACAACCACCAGGTTTAAATGTCTGGAGAAACCTGTGCTCTCAGTCAGTCTCATGGTTCTCTTCATCCTCAGATCGTGTTGATGCCTCACTGTAAGAACCTGGAGATGTTCACCACCTCAGAGGGAGGAGACTCCGGCGAGAACAGCAGCTGGGAAACTTTCCAGCGTTACCGTTGTCTGGAGAACAGCCAGAGCGTCATCAAGTCACAGATGACCGATATCTGCAGAAACTTCATCTTCAGCATCTCTGCCATGCTGCACCAGGGAGCTAAAGGTACACCAGCCAACCCTCCCAGTGTCCATCCAAGCTTGGTTCCAACCAGCAGTACTTAACGTTCTAGGGACTAACATTTCTGTCTGGACTCAGCCCAGCAGAGACTGGGGGATGACAAAAATAATGTCTTCCAGCCTTTAAGAAGTCCCAGCCAGAGACTGGGGAGTTGGAATAATAACGTCCCCTAAAACCACGTCAGATATGAAACAAAGCTTATCACGTGACTTCGAGTTTAAATGTCTAGAGTAGAACTCTTGAGTCCAGCAGCTTCAGTCCTTAGTGATTTTAAAAATGCTATGTGACGAACTGTCAGGCGGAGGCAGAGCTGGCTCTAGCCATTGTGGGGCCCTATGGGGGATTGGGACTGGACTGTTTTCCTGATTTTCTTTCCATTCACACACAATAATTCAGCAATGATACACACCAGGCACTAAACACATCTGTAGCATACATTAAAGATCCTGAGTGACCAGTACTGTTCAATCACATTGAAAGTGAAAAAAAGGTCCGGAGACTAAGATGACATCTAACAGCCAGAAAGCTAGGTAACTTTCACTTTCAGAGCGCACAGCAGGGTAATGTTACAAGCATGTTTATGCATTCTACTTTGAGGGTGACCTGCCACCACCACCTTAAGCCAGCCCCGGGCGGAGGGGAGGAAAAATTACGACAACACAATGCCAAAGAAACTAAGCCAAAAACATACAAGATGGCAGACCCCCATGTTTCTACACAAAGTGAACGACATGAGTGAAGAACCTTTAGATGGTACCTCAACCTCAGCTAACGTCTTATAACTTTACTTAGACCCGGTAAACTCAGGTAGGGCTTGGCATGTACCAAACATTCTGAGTAAATGTACTTGTTTTGTTGTTGTTTCTTGTCACTGTTGGTCTGAGTGCTGTCGCTCATCGATGTTTCCGTCATGTTAATCTTTGACCTTCTGAACAAAACTCAGCTGCTTTCTTCTTCTTCACATTCCTCAAACATCCTCCGAAGCACCGGCTCATAAATCTGTCGTCATCACTGCTGTCAGAGGGAACTGTGGGATAGTTTTTTGTAGTTGAAGCTTGTTTGATGTTTTACATGTCTCCTGTGTTGGACTCCATTTCCCAGAATGCCAGTGTGACCCTCAGGGCTCCTTCAGCACCGTGTGTGACCCCAGTGGGGGTCAGTGTCAGTGTCGCCCCAACGTGGTTGGCAGGAACTGTGACAGATGTGCTCCGACCACGTTCCAGTTCGGACCCAGCGGCTGCAGAGGTCAGAACCCCGATCACGTGATTTCTAATGAATACGTAATGAAACTGGTCCAATATGCTGAGATAAACCATAAGTGACACAGTAAAATATTAATAACAATACGTGTTTGATGGAGACCTGAACTAGCAGCTAATACACACTGGATTGTTGTGTGTTTGTGTGTTTGCAGCATGTGCGTGCGACCCCCAGGGTTCACAGAGTCCGTTCTGTGATCAGCTGACGGGTCAGTGTCTTTGTGTTTCGGGAGCGTATGGTCGGCAGTGTGATCGCTGTCTGCCGGGTCACTGGGGCTTCCCCACCTGCCGGCCCTGCTCCTGCAACGGACACGCCGATGACTGTGACCCCGACACTGGACGCTGCATCAACTGCAGGGACCACAGCACCGGACACACCTGTGACAGGTGAGATACACCTGTGATATAACCATAGATGGTATAAAAGAAGTGGGCGTAGCCGCTGTGATGTCACCCGCTGGTTTATGGGCCACTGTTTTGAAGCCTCGAGTTTTGCATTTTGGTGGTCGCCATCTTGTATTTTTGGAACCAGACGTAACCATATTTGGACAAGAGGGTGGAGTTGNNTAGTAGCGACTTATTAGGTAGCCCCACCCTAAAGCCTCCCCTGCTTTCTGGTCTATTTTCCTCCAAATGGTCCCATAATAAGGGACTGTGGCTCAGGAGGTAGGTCGTCTGTTAATCGGAAGATCAGTGGTTCAGTCTCCGGCTCATCCAGGCCGCATGTCAAGATACTGAACCTTGAACCTGGTGGCTATTCTACCAGTGTATGAGTGTTTGTGATGGTGGTAAAAGCACTTTGAGTGGTTGCAAAGACTAGAAAGGCACTATACAAATAAATTTGCTAAATGCTAAAGAACTTGAGCAGTTGACCACCATGTGTGCAGTAGCATTCTGGAATGCTAGCTGGCCTAAGGACTGGCTGGGGAGGTCTGGGGACTAGTTGCAGAGGCCCAAGGACTGGCTGGGGAGGCCTAAGGATTGGCTG
>JAPMOB010241697.1:0-12731 GCA_029875015.1 Lepomis gibbosus
ATGCAGTGAATAGTGAATATTCTCTCTGACCAATCAGCAGCCTGTCGTGTTTTCACGTTACATTTTAGTTTCCCTCAGCTTGCTTGGAACCTCGACAGAGGTTAGGTGATACGAAAAAAAGTACCTGGAAGCAGGTACAGGTCCAACATTTCTACATTGGAAACCCAAACAAAGGTGAGTCGAGCCAAAGGGCCTCCGCTCAGACTAGCTTGGTTTGAGGGCGTGCCTGACCCCGCCAGCCGCTTGGCAAGCTTTATGACGCGTTTGCATTGTGACGTCACAAGTCAAGGGAAGTGAAGGGCTGGACTACAAACGAGCTGTTTTCAAGCGGTTCAGTGTTTTCTGTGGGAGATGGGAACTCCCTTTTGGCTGGGCTTTGGGCTTTTTCACTTTGCAAACCTGTTACATGCACAAAAAAGATATATAACTCAATAAAGGCGAGGCAAAAAGCCAAAAAGAATAATACCACCTCTTTAAAACCTTAAGCTTTTTATGATTCAATTTTCAATATTTGATGCCTATAATGACACTGGGTGAGGGTCTATATGTTATGGTGGGTTTCTGATATCATTCTTGTAGGGCAAGTGTATATTGAAGCAGGTTGATCCACTCACACTGACATGAACACTTGTGCAGATATGTTTAATAATACACCATTCTCATTGTTGATTGTATACGTGGCTTGTTGGGTTTTCCGCTTCCAGCTATCATGAGTTTTGTTCTCCCAGTGCCAATCAGCTGCTAATGGCAGCGTAGGTGGTAGTTTGCATTTATCTGCATTCTTCTTTTTATTTCAAATGGTTGAATTCAAATGCAGCCTTGGATGACCCACACAGCAAAGATAAGCACATGCAAATTAAACGAAGAGTCTTACAGTTGCAGCGTATTTATTTACTTAAGTCGTTGTGCTGTAAAATTCCATGCTGGAAAGATTGATCTGTTCTAATCTGAGCTGGTCTGATTGTAAGATGAAAGTAGTTTCTGGATCACAGAGGGAGTCTTTATCTTGCCTTTGACATGAAGGTTTGGATTCTGAATGTCTGTTGCCCAAGAAAATGTGAGAAGGCTAACATCAAACATTTTGAAGGAAAGAGTTTTGAAATTTCAGCCACTCCATATTTGCTAAGAAGGTGGGGCCATTTTTGTTCAGGTTGAGCTACTGCTTTATGTGGAAATGGTGGCTGTAGCTGAGTCTTCAGCTACCAAGCCTGAAATGTTGGTAGAAGAAACCATCAAACATACGTCAGAACAGCTGTCACACACTTCTTTCTTTAAAATGGAAGGCTATATGGGAAGAAACAGCAGGTTGACAATGCTGTCAGCTGAACAGAAAGCTCAGCGGTAACATTTGAACAAATGTCATCACTAGAGTTTGGCATGAGCTGAGAGCTTGTAGAACGTTTTTGCAAGAAAATGAAAACAGCATCCCTGTCAACACATTAGCAGTCAACACTAGTTACTCCTGATTCTCCCACACCCTCAATCACAGATGCAGTTGCCTTTGATACAGCCATTTGTAACCCAGGGTTTGAGGTACCACATAAACACCCTAAAAAATGTGTACTGCTCCAAATGAAAGGACAAAATATGTTGTCCACGTCCTCTAAAATGGCCCCAAAAAGTATTTTTTTATCTGATTGCGCAAAATCATTTGTCTGTTCTTTCGAAAACCTTTTGAAACCTGTCTTCAAACCATGCTGTCCTTTGTCTTGGGAGGTCTCAGTTTTAGGCAGTGCTGCTTGTCTGCCATATTGTTATAGTACAAAACGTCAGACTGAGATCTCTCCCATGGACCCTATAATCTGTGAGATAATAAATGTATTGAATTTATTGGACCCAGTGTCGTTACTCTATCTATATATTTTCCCTGTTGAGTATCAGGAACATTTTGCGCATCATGACATGTATCAACATTGCGATATAAATGCTGTACACCATGATACAACATATTAATAGCACCACTAATAATAATGATGAGGTTGGCACTCGGGAGGACATGGGTTGTGGTGACGGTGATGCATATCCTACAGTACAATGTATCATTTATGCCATAGCTTTTAGAGTTACAGGGGATGTAACTGTTCATTTCAAATGTACTTGCATAGCCTTGGTTAATAATATACCCGTATAAACCTGTCCTGTTATTAGGTGTGAATTTTTGTTTATCTTCATTGTTTGCGACTTTAAATTAGATCTTATAGGTCATGTGATTTGTAAGCTGTGTGTGTATAGTTCATTGTCTGTTGAAGTGGAGTTACAGTACATCTTTATGCTCATGCCACCACCGCCACTGCTCTGCTTTGGTCTGCTTACCATTTGTTATAAGGCTGAGCTGTCTGCACCAGTCACTATATTTAGTTGCCTGAGAGCCGGGGGGGGGGAAGGTGTTCTGGAAAAGTGTGCACTGCAGAGAGGAAAAAAAGAGATGAGCTAGACACAGAGAGAAAGTGAAAGAGAGAGAATGCAGATGAGAATACAGATAGAGACAACAGGAAGGCAAGTAGAACAGAGAGAGGGAAACAAAGAAAACCACACTGACAATGTAGAAATGGTGAGATTGTTAGGCTGCAAATTTTGATGTAAAAACACAAACCACCTAGTGTATGTGGCTCAGAAGACAGAAAAGTGTTCTATCTCCACTAATTGACACACAGTAGATTCACCTGTGTGCGTATATTAATATTTTGTTGTTGCAGTCATGGGAGGGATCTGTGCTAAGAAAAGTGACAAAAGTTAAGACTGAAAGCCGACACAACATTAAGCAGTGGTGGTCCAAACAGAACTGGACTCATTGTTGTTTGGTGTCTTTCTGGTCCCATTAGTATCATTATGCATAATAGATGAGTGTAATAACTGGTTTTACCTGTCTCTTGTCCCTAGAAGGTCGGTTTTGCAAAATGAAATGCAGTTTGCAGTTCCCTTCTGCTGCAATTGCAGACATTATGTACAAAACATATAAAATGGTAAACAGAAATAAACTATATTGCATGGAGCAGTGCTGAGGATGAGTTTGAATTTAAGAGTCCCAGAGCTGTGCAAGGAAAGAAGCTGCTCTGGAGTGTGGTGGTGCGACAGCAGATACTTCCGTATCTCTTGCTAGATGGCAGCAGGGTGAACAGGCTGTGGCTGGGTGGATGCTGTCCTTTAGTATCCTTTGGGCTCTATAGGCTCTGATGCTTGGTGGATGGGTACCAATGATCTTTTTTTTTCAAAACTATGTTATTTATAATTTTCAATTTACAAAACAGGAGAGTTCATTAAATGTTTTAGTGGCGGTGGCAGGGATTCTTCAGGGCAGGAGAGGAACAGCCAAGGAGAGCAGTGGGGCGATATGAAGCTGGGTCAGTTTCATCCTTATCTTTTTTCAATATCAGGGAGATGTTAGCAGAGTATAAACTTTCAGGGAGGCGGCCAGATGCTATGGAATGATGAACATCCTTAACATGACCAGGGCAATCCTGTCAGAGTAAGCTTTGTAAAACTCGATGCCATCTGGGCCAGAAGCTTTGCCGCTAGGGAAAGAGAGACTTCTTCCAACCTTATGTCTGCATTCAGACCTATCTGCGCTGAAGAGGTAAGCTTCAATAGGTGGAGAGCACAAAGGAAGTCTGAGATTTGTGTGGTATTGGCAGTGGTCTTTGAGTTTTAAAGGTCAACAGAAAACAAATTAATAGAAACATCTATTAATTTCTTTTTGGTCTGAGGAAATAGTTCCTGATTAAGTTCTAATTTTATGAATCATTCTGTTAGCCTGTAAGCCTCTAGGCTGGCGCAACAGTAATTTATCTGGCTTGTCAGCCAGTGTGAAATATTTTTGTTTTACATTCAGTAGCATCACAAACACCAGGTTGGAAAGAATGCAATTATATTTGCATTTAAGCTTAACTATGTCATTCAGTTTGGAAGATGAGCCAGATGTTCTATCTCTTTGAAGCTCTGAAAGCTGAGTAGCAATTTCTGACACTTCCTTGTCTGTCTCTTTTTTAGTTTGGTTTCATATGCTATACTGTCCTTGCATGACAGCCTTGAAGACTTCCCATAGGGTTGAGTCCGTTACTTTGGAGGTGTTGTTGTGTGATAGTCTATTATTAAATCTGCTGTTTGTTGTTGAAATTCTACAGGACTATGATCAGAGATTAAGGTGTTGTGATATTTGGAAGAGATTGTATCAGAGATGAGTTTAGCGTCTATCAGAAAATAGTCAATTCTTGTAAATGATTAATGCACATGTGAAAAAAATTAATCACCCGCTGCAGAACCCTCCTGTCCTGGGCCGTGCTCATCCCATGCCATGTTAGTAACAGGATGCTTTTTATTGCTCCTCTGTAAAAGCTGACAAGAACAGTTCACGTGCATTTAGCTAACTTTTATAAACAAATCCAGCCTTTTCTGAGCTTTCTTTTCTGTGATGCTGATTCCAAGGAACCTGAAACTGTTCATGAGCTCCACCTAAGCTCCACTGATGTAGACAGGAGTATGTCTTTATCTCCTTGGTTTTGCTTATGTTGAGCAGTAGGTTGTTCTCTGAGCACCACTCTGCAAGATTCGCAGGTGAGCAGGTAAGTCAAAGGTGAGTAGGTGATTGACGAGCCCCCCCCCCCTCCCCTCCAACAATTACATGACTTACTAACTCTGCTAACTGGGTCACAAATACAGCTTAACAATAAAAGCCTCCCGCTTGTTCCTCTGTGGAAAGCTTTTAATGAGGATGTGGGCAGGAAAGTTGGAACTGAAAGTGAGTGCACCTGAAATGGCTACTAAAAACAGCACAGCAGGCAAAAGTTGAAGCTATGAGCAAACTGTGTCCATAAACAGTGAGTGATGTTTAAAGCAGAAAGTTTGGCTCTAGACCAACGTTTCAAAAACCTTAAATGGAGAGACAATATTTGCAAAAGCTGGAACACAAAGAGTGAAAGAAAAAACCACAAGCATACAGTCATCCTTAAATGTTTTGCACAGAACCTTCCTTGTGCAGTGGCAAAAGAACAACCCATGGTGGACAAAATGAGAACAGACCGACATGTGACAGAGCAAGAAAGGCCTGCTTAAACATCAGGCACAGAAGTCCACTCACCTCACAAGACTGCTGGGTTTTGTGATTCTAATAAATACCTCTGGCTGCAAAGGGAAAGGTGCTAACATGTGAGGCTGCCCGGTGCAGCCAGTGTGTGAACAGTATGAGGCTGAGCTGATGCAGACATCTTGAGGTGTGATGGGGTGATGAGCTCTGTCTGGGCCAGCAGGCTGATAGAAAAGGAGCATGAGAGGATTGAGTGTCATCAGACACTTATCACTCTCACCATTTTAACCTCACATTCGCGGTTGGACAGCTGTCAGTGACTTTCGCTTACACGTTTTTTTCCTTGTGTTGATTTAATAGTTTACAATCCAGCACATGCAACGAGTGATACAATGAAAGGAAAGCCAGTTAAAGTTACTCTCTTCTTATTTGCATGAATAATTTGTGCTCTCCATTGCTTGCCTCATGATGGCCAGAGGTTTAGTCACTTTTTGACATCACTGTGATGATGATATAGAAAAATGCTGGTCTAAAGCAAATAAATGGGTATCAAGATAACAAGGCAACAAAATGTACAAAATTGTCTCATCTTCTTCAAATCGCTTCATGACTCAGTAGACTCTACAGAATGTGTCTGGCAGCAGAAATGGTTGTTATTGATTCGATCAACTGCAAGAGGGATGTTGGAGTCACTGGCGTCAGGATGGGCTAGTTAAAATCTAATTCAAATTATAATGATGGGCTCCCATTGGTGATCATTATTGCATTATTATAAATTTCAAGTCAACACATACCAGGAGCCTCAAATCAAAGCAAGTCTCATGTCAAGTTGCTTGAGGGTAAGACCAAATCAAGTCTTCATAAGCAAAGTAGTTTAAAGGCCTGTTATTTCCTAAAACCTTCACAGGGTGTTTGCTGCGAAAATACATAGTAATTATAGACTATCTGAGCCATTCTCAGCATTGGTAGGCAAGTAGCAGTGTCTTAAATGGGATTCGAGTAGCAACCACAAGCCAGTGCAGAGGAGCGGTGTAGACCAGCTGGGGACCGCTGCATTCCACTGCCGAGGTCAGATGGCATATGCAGCCATACGACTTGCAGTAGTCTAGATACAAGATCAGAATCAACTTTATTGCCAGGTCAGTATACACACACAAGGAATTTGCCTCTGGATTGTACAAAGCTTAAGATGTGCTTAATTATACAATAACACAATAATATGATAATAAAATCAAACACAGGTTAGAGTATAGAGAACACATATGTACACACTATAATCAAAACAAAATAGATTGAGAATAATGCAATAGTGCAATGAGCAGAATGCAAAGGATGCAGGAGTAAATTATTACCATTATTATTATTATTCTGTACATGTCAGAGGTAGATGTAACATACAGTGTGGATTTGGTATACAGTATGTACAATATACAGTATAACGTAATGAACAGTAAAAACAGCTCTGAAATAGTAAATGATTAATAAATAATAAGCGGTAGTCAGTAAACAGGTGGCAGAGTTACTGGGTTATTGCACAGGAATTGTTGCTGTACATCAGAGTGATGGCTTGTGGATGGAAACTGTTCCTGAGTCTGTTGGTTTTGGTGTACAGTGCTCTGTAGCACCTACCAGAGGGGAGAAGCTGGAACAGGTTTGTCCCGAGTGAGATGGATCTGCAGGGATGTTTCCTGCCCGTTTCTTGACTCTGGAAATGACCTGAATGGAGGGCAGGTTGGCACCGATGATCTTTTCTGCAGTCCTGACTGTCCGTTGTAGTCTGCTCCTGTCCTTTTTGGTGGCAGATCTGAACCAAACAGTGATGGAAGTCCAGTATCCAGCTGCAGAGTGTTGTATTTAAACCCAGAGTGCTGAGTTTGCTGATCAGTTTCATGGGGGAGATTGAATGCTGAGCTGAAATCCACAAATGGAGCTAATTAGAAGAGTTTCAGGAGCGGGACCACACATCAACCACGTCATCGCCAGCATTTCCATAAATTCCCACATGACCCAGCTCCTCTTCTTCGCTCTTGCATTTTGCATCCCTTCCCCCACCCCTTTCTCCTGCCTCCTGATCTCCTTCTTCCGCTCCATAGGGTTATAAGGGGGTCACCAATGACCGGACATTAGCCAGGAGTAGGCTGGGGAGTGGGAAAGCCTTTGGTCCAAACTTCTTTAGTTTCACTCTTCTCCCCGCTCGCTTTCCTCTCTTCCTTCTCCGATGTTTCCTTTGGCTTATCCGCTTGTTTTGTCGGGAGATGCCGTTGCACTCACTCCAGTACCCGCACTTTCTTTTCCACTATTGATTAATGTATTTCTGTCATGGATGAGCATAATTTGACGAGTTTCCGTTAAAAAAGGAGAAAAAAATGATTAAAAACAAACAGCAAAAATAAAGGGAGCCACTGGTCACTGGCGTCCCAGTGGTGTGTGCAGGCTTGAGGTTCCTTTGCAGCGGGAGGTGCAGGCATGTGGTGCAGCGGCTATGTTCCTAGGTAACTCCTTGAAAGCAGCTGGTCACTGAGTGGATGACTTGCTGGCAAGGTTTTCTGGGAGATCCAGGATTCAACGTTTATTTAGTTCTAAAACATTTGCTGATCAATGTCAGCTGGATTATTGATTGGTTAGACAGCTAATTCACATTAATTTAGACTTAATTTAAAGAAAGAGCAAACTAATGCAATATCCACACAGACATGCAACCACAGCAAAAGGTGATAGTGGAACATACATTAATGAAATTGAATTATTGTACTAATAATGAGAGTAATATTAATTATTATAATAATAATACTAATAATAAGACCAATATTAATATTAGCAGAGGGTGTCAAGCAGGAACATGGGGACAGCAGGAATACCACAACCACAAATCCAGACCCCGCAGCTTCAGAGCCAGAAACCTGCAGAAACCAACAGAAGGAGAGAGGAGAGAGACAAGAAAGCACAGGAGAGGGAAGAAGTTGAGTTAGTAACATGTATTAATGAGATGAGGTTATATACAGATGGAGAGAGAGGGGAGGAGAGAGGAGCTCAGTGCATCATGGGAAGTCTCACGGCAGTCTAGGCTGTCAAGGGAGATTTCAAAAATGATTGACAGCAAGTACGAGATAAAGGCTAGCCCCGGGAAATGATACGTGGGGGGAAGTTGAGGTGGCCTAAATTTCCCAAATATACCCCAAATTCAAATGAGACACAGAAACTCCCCTGCATACTGGGAGGAATGCCCAAATGTCAAATAAATGCTGCAAAATATGTCTCCTCATACCATGAAGTGAGGACAACCAGTGAAACCTCAGACTGATACAAATGTACAAATTTTGAAAATATTATTTTGATTGCTTGATATTTTAGTAAGTGTTTTAATTTTACATTTGATACTGATTTCTTTTTTTAAAAAATATTATTTTTTAATCAATTAATTCATTTTATTATTTTTTTGTCTATTAGTATACACACAGTTTTATTTATTTATTTTAATTTTTTTAACACACACTTTTCTTTAATTTTTTATATATTTAAATTTTTCTTTCTGTTTTCAGGAGCTGGGTGAAGCGAAAGAAAGTTTATTGACAGAATAATGTGCAAGAGGTCAGGGAGGGGGTCCAGGTCAGAATTTGGCTAGGCCAGGGGGGTTGCAGGAGGATAGGCCGTGTACCAGTAATCCACGTGTTTGTCCTCGATGTGGGGCAGGTTGTCCAGAGGTCCACAGGAGGATCCACTGTCCAGAACATGCATGGGCATGAGTGGAGCAGGCCAGATGGGGAGATCTGTGGCACAGGAAAAAGGGTTTACAGGGTAGATTAACAGGTCTTTGTCAAAACTGGCTTCAACATGACTGACTAGGAACGTGAGTATACAAACTGGCACTGAGCGGAGGCGGGGACCCGGTATATGAGGCTGAGCGTGATGAGACTGATGGCTGGCGGCTGTTAACCAGCTCCGGCACACCTGACTCCATTAGGGTAAATAACGTCCCTAGCTGGATCAGGGTAGTTTTGATGTGCTGCTGCTAAGGCTGGAATGTTAATGGGAATTCATAGTTGGTTAATTAGCTTTTGCAAAGTGTTGTTGTGAGGCAGAAGGAGCAGACATGCTTTTTGTTAATTCAAACATAAGTCCAACAAATGCTTAGTTTAGCACTAAGCCTAAATGCAGGAGGAATCTATCAACATATGTATGACAAGAACTCCACTTTTATTTGAGATTTTACATTTTTAAACTTATACATTTTTAAGTCACACATCTATCCTCATCCGCACTCTATTGACAAGTCTAAAATCTTTCTATTGTAATTTTACCTTATTTCATTCTGCATCCACTCCAGTTGTGAGTTAGAGGTTGAGGTGATGCCTTCTGACATGACACAGAAAGGCAGAGGGCTGCAGCTGTGTGTAAGACCCTGCTGAAAGAAAAGAAAAACACATCTTGGCACAAACGATGGGGAGGGTGAGTGGAGTCATCTGTAGCTTTGGCAAAACAGTCAGTAACATGACAAATGCGTGTTCTTTTGACAGTTTGTGTCACTAATGCTGGCTAATCACCATAAAAATACACAAACAACTTTGAGCATGTAACTCTAAAAACCACAGCTGTTTTTACATTTCTATTTGTGTACATATGAAAGAAATGATACAATATGAGCTGTAGAGATGCTGGTAGCTATAATTTTGAAGTTAAGACAGAGGCAGACTAGCTGCTTCTATTATTTATGCTAAGCTAGGCTAACCACATCATAGGTTGATGTCAATCGTTATATTTTACTCAGAGAAAGAAAGGAAATTACCCAAAACACAGAATTCTTTCTTTAAAATGGCACCCGTGTTTCGTTGCAGGAGACTGTGGTCTTTGGCTACATTCACACGGCAGGCATTATTGCTCAATTCTGATTTTTTTTTGATTGACAGTTGACATTATTGTTTAAATGCGGCCCATATCAGACAGTGTGAACTGTTCACTGCCTGCAAGTCACCCCCATGTGCAGAACAATAACACGACATCACAAGCAGCACACTTTCATGCAGAAGTAAACAAGGAGCTGAGGTTAGCACCGGTTAGCTCATACTTGTTAACGCTCCCGATTTTCATGGGAGACTCCCGTATTTCATTGCCCTCTCATTGTTTTCTTTCTGGTCTCACATTGCTCCCGAATTATGACAAATATTCACAACTTTCTGTCCTTTCCATGCCATTCATTGCTGTTTCTTGGCGCTGTGCAACGCATATGCCCCACAACTCTCTCTCTCTCTCTCTGTTTCAGCTTGGACATGTTACATGCACATGACTCAGAAGATAACTCGCAATCCAGTGGATTTCAGGTGGAAGAAAGGGAATAGAAGAAAGACAGCCACAGTTTAGCTAGAGTTTAATTATGGCCTTTGTGGATCTTGTTAGTCCTCAGTCTAGCCAGAATTGGCCACTCTAGAGTGACGTCAGCGTCAGATCAATTCTGATCTGACTGACCACATGAAAGAGACTTAAATCCAAACTGGAAAATCCAGACTGGCAAAGTCCATGTGGGCTGTTCACACTGATAAAAACATCAGATCTGAGTCACATATGAGCAAAACAAATCAAATCTGGGTCACTTTGGCCTGCAGTCTGAATGCAGCCAAAGTGACTCTATTTGCTTTTAAAACTTGTTGGAAAGTTTTTTCTTATATAAGCCTGGCCTCCATGTTTTGTAACCCAGCCTGCCTTTTAAAGGTCATTGTTGTCATAGCTCTTTGCTCGGCCTTCATTGGGATTCCAAACAAAAACCAAAGTATATTGATATTCATGTTGAGGTCATGTATTCTATACCCGTTCTGCTGTCTGAAATAACTGGAAGTGAAGAAAAAGAAGAAAGAAAAATGTTTGGAGGAATCATTGCTGGATGAGGAAATGTTACAATATTAAGCCTTTATTAGCTTTGGGAGCTGCTCTCCATACAGACGTCATCTACAGCATGCAACAGATGCACTGGGGGGATTGGACAGGCTTGCCAGTGCCCAGATGGGTTTTCCCTGGGAGGAGATGAAAGTCCCTGCCAGCCTCAACCTGCACATGGACATGGCTGTGCTGCGGATAATAACAGCTGATAAAATGGCTGAAAGTAGGATGGTGTTTAAAATTGGGTTTTTTGGTCAGCGGCTGAGTAAATCTCCATGATCCCAGGCTGTCTTGTTTGCAATCTCCCTGGCTGGCCCTTGAATGACAGATGATGGGTGAAGCACCAGCAAAAACCCTTCAACCCCCCTCACCCGTCAGATGCGTGTGAAATACTTTCCTTTGACTAAATGATGTTATAAGCAACCGATAGTCAAGATAACTGCACACTGCAAATTAATTTTCAGCAATTACAGTTGGTAAAATGGTAGGCTCATTTTGTCTGAAATGAAAAGCTGTTTGTTTTCATCATTTGGAGAATGATGAAAACAAACAGCAAATAGCTCATCCAAATGTATGCTTTGACAAAATAAAACTCAAAAAATATCCCTAAAACATCTAAATCAGAGATGTCTAAGTGGAGCAGAATGACAGCAAAGTAGTCGCATTAGCTTTTAATCCCTGGTAGCAGTGTGTCAGATGGTTGATTTGTTATTCTGGAGCTTACAGAGCTGGTGTCTTCATTGGCTTAGCAGTTACAGTCATCGAACATAAGTAAGGCCCATTTCCCCCATTGCCTACTGGGAGTGCATGAGTCATCTGTGTGACCCTCGCCATATTTCAGTCAATTATGGCCTGCAAATGGAAATATTGAAGTTCATACAGCATGTTCATACAGTGTGTTTGTTAACATAGTGGGGCACCTATTTTAAAAGTACAGTGTGAGTAAGTGCATGCCATTGCTGTAAGTACATGAATTTGTAGCATTGTTGACTTCTGTATGGAACAAGCCTCTACTGTAAGATTGTTACTGCACCTTAACTATTGGTCTGCATGATACCTCACATAAATTACACAATTCACAACAATTTCATGCAATTTTAGTAGTTGAGATATTTCAGTCTGGACCAAAGTGGTGGTTTGACGACATTGCCATTGCTAAAGCTGCACTGCTAGAGAGGCTAAACATAAATCAAAATAAGTTATAAGTAAATAAGAGCAGTTTTTCCGCCCAGGCTGTGATGCGCTTAAATTCAAATTCATCCTCAGCACCGGTCCATGCAAAATAGTTTATTTGTGTAAATCATCTTGTAATTTTTGTATACAGTATATCCTTTGCTTTTTGCGGCATAAAAGGAACTACAAAGTGCAACTTAATTTACTACCCTGTTGTTACATGATGAATACATTTACCTTGTACCTTGTTCATACCAAAATTGCTAAATAACTTGCTAATCAAGATGACACTGCGATAGCTGCCTCGGTGTTAGGAGCGCTTTGTTTTGTGATGTTTCTGTGTCTTAACTCAGTTTTCGGCTGTGATTCCCAGAGCTCTTTCACCACAGAAGAGCTCATGAACATCAGTAGGATTTATTTCCCACTTTTGTCACGTCATGTCCGCACACCGCTACGGGCAATATTTCTGTCCTCTCCTCCCCAAGTCCTGCTGGAAAACGAAGTCAGCATCTCCATAAAGCTCATCTGCTGAAGGAAGCATAGTGCTCTAAAATGTCCTGATAGACTCTGGACATAATAAAGCACAGCGAACCAACACCAGTAGATGACATGGCTCCCCAAACCAACACAGACTGTGGAAACTTCACACTGGACTTCAAGCATCTTGGAC